>JBBPBX010000254.1:96894-115109 GCA_038048925.1 Garcialebias charrua
CTTTTGCGGTGGGACATGAATGGTGTCGAGGCTGCGGTGCTCTGCTCCCAGCTGACTCCTTGGGGGGGGCGAAGGTTCTCCTGGGGATGCCCACTCGGAGAGCTTCAGCCTGTTTGCGCCTCTGGTCCAGCCTGGTCTGAATTCGATCCAGCGCTTTTCCAAAAAGTCCCGTCGGTTCTATCGAATGGTGGAGAAAAGGAACTTTCTGTCCCTCCGGGAGGTCAGTTAAGGTCATCCACAGATGGCGTATCGCGATGACCACCTCAGCCATTCCTCTGCCTTGTGCAACAGCTGCTGTCCCCATCATGTGGAGCACAAAGTCTGTTGCCCTGCGGGCTTCATCCAACAGCTCCGCGGCAGCTTTCTTGTCTGTCGTTACCTGGAGCTCTTGCAGTTTTTCAGCCAGGTAAGCTTGCATCATGGCGGACGCGTTCATTGTGCGCGCCGCGAGGCCCTGAGCCCTGTAGCATTTCTCGAGCGGAGAAGCCGAAGCTCGACAGGCCTTGCTAGGGAGAGTTGGTTTTGTCCCGTGACTTGGGAGCCAGATGAGACGCCAGCGTGTCCTCAATTTGAGGCATGTTGGCTATTTCCACTTCATCCATCCCGTCCACGTCGAGAAACTGCGAGAGTGGTAGTAGCATGGGAGCTCTGGGCTGAGCCCAGGTGCGAGTCAGCTCTGTGAGGAAGTCCGGGAAGACGGACATCCTTTGCCTCGTGACGGCCTGCTGCTTTGAGTAAAAATAATTTCCTGCCAACCTCGTGACTTGTTGATGAGGTGGAGGCTCCGGCCATGGGATCTGCAGTGCGTCCGCTGCTCTGTGACACAAGTCGAACAGAGCAGGGATGGAAAAGTCAGTCTCCGGGAGCACAGGTACCGGGGTGTGGGAGAGGTCTTCTCCCTGTTCCCCGTATCCTACGTCGGCCTCGTCCGCAGAAAATTCACCTGAGGCTGAAATCGAGATCTTGTCCTCGTTCATCATGCCTCGAGTGTCAAATTCGACTGTTAAGTCCACCATGGGGGCCAGCACATCTGGGTTGTCACCCCATTCGACTCGTATGCTGTCGTCCAAAGCCATGCTCTCGAGCTCCGGCGTGGGAGTGAGAGCCCCAGTAGTGTCCGGGTCTGCTGGCACCGCAGCAGCCTCCATGCCTTGGCGACGATGTCCGCCCGGTGCCTCCTCACCGCCTCCAGCATCTGGCTGTAATGTGGGCAAGATTGGGTGCGTCCAGTGCCATGTTTGCGTGCAACATCCCCAAGCAGACAGGATAGGCCTCGTGCTTCGTGGGTGTCCGTCGCTGAGAGGGAAAAAACGTATCCGCTAGGGCAGGCGTGCGAGGGTGGGCTCGTTGCTCTGCTGGTCTTTTTTGGAAGTCTTGTCTTTCGCTTTGCTTTCTCCGGAGGCATGTCCGAGATAAGACGAGCGAGTCCTTCCAAGATCTTTTTTCTCTTTATTTGAGACGTCTCCTCCATCGCGTCGTTTTCGCTGGCTAGCCAGCTACGAACTAGCAGAGGTAGCGGTGTGACGCAGTTAACGCCGTCGAGCGAAGCAGTCTGCGGAAAGAGGAGAAGAAAAAACTTTGGGGATAAGGAAAAATGTGCTGGACTAGCTAGTCCAGCAGCACACAGGAATAATTCTCTGTGTAGGGAGCAAGCTCACCTCTGGTCGAGCGATGAAGCAGCAGAGAAAGTCCCGCGAAGAGAGAGAGTTCAGGTTTAAGCGAGGTGAAGCGCAATAAGATTAAGCGGATTAAGTACCCAGAGGGCGGAGCCTCTGGCGACGCTGACGCCCCTGCCGTAAAGGCGTGAATGTATTCCTTCAGGTAATCGCGCGGGGGCACAATTCCCATAGCATATGTTGCACCGAGAGACATGACTAAAAGGGAACAGATCTAAAGACCAGGCTGTCAAGAGGAGTGTTTCAGGTTGGGAAGCCTCAGGGTCCTGTCTCAGCTTTTTCCAGATGATGCTGGTGTCTTCGGGTCCTGATCATCAATTTTTCAATTCAATTCATCCATCCATCCATCCATCCATCCATTTTCGTCCGCTTATCCGGGGTTGGGTCGCGGGGGTAGCAGCCTAAGTAGGGAGGCCCAGACTTCCCTCTCCCCAGCCACATGGAGCAGCTCCTCTGGGGGAATCCCAAGGCGTTCCCAGGCCAGCCGAGAAACATAGTCCCTCCAGCGTGTCCTGGGTCTTCCTCTGGGCCTCCTCCCGGTGGGACATGCCCGGAACACCTCCCCAGGGAGGCGTCCAGGAGGCATCCTAACCAGATGCCCAATTCAATTCAGTTCAGCTTTATTTTGGTAAATTAAAAACATTACAAACAAAAAGAAAACAATATAAAATGGTAAATCAATCATTTACCAATAAAGGAATAGGCTGAAGCCAAGGCTTATACTTGCCTACCCTATTCATAGACTCAGCAGTCTACATAATGACAGATATCTACTGTCTACATATAAGTGCACATACAAACATTTACTGTATATTTAAATATGCATGTACACATACTCACATTACATACATACATGGTTACATAATACATATATACATCTACATAACATTTTCATAAGCTTTTATAATTTTACATTTTAAGGGTCTTTTGAAGCTCACCAAAAAAGCACATAATTTGAGATCATCATTCTGTTCATTCCACAGTTTCACGCCGATAACTGAAATACTGTACATCTAGATTTTACTTTACTTTTCTCTTTACCTTGTTCAAATATTAACAAACCTCGTAAATTATATTTACTCTCTCTTAACTTAAATAATTTCTGAATTCCAGAGGGAAGACTTTTATTCAATGCTTTATACATTATTTCCAGTATTTTATATAAACAGTGTCATTAAATTTTAAAGTATTATTTTGAATAAAAAGTTTATTAGTTGCTTCACAAGATCCCACTTTATCCATCCATCCATCCATTTTCGTCCGCTTATCCGGGGTCGGGTCACGGGGGTAGCAGCCTAGGCCCAGACTTCCCTCTCCCCAGCCACTTGGAGCAGCTCCTCTGGGGGAATCCCAAGGCGTTCCCAGGCCAGCCGAGAAACATAGTCCCTCCAACGTGTCCTGGGTCTTCCTCTGGGTCTCCTCCCGGTGGGACATGCCCGGAACACCTCACCAGGGAGGCGTCCAGGAGGCATCCTAACCAGATGCCCGAGCCACCTCAACTGGCTCCTCTCGATGTGGAGAAGCAACGGCTCTACTCCGAGTCCCTCCCGGATGACTGAGCTTCTCACCCTATCTCTAAGGGAGAGTCCAGACACCCTGCGGAGAAAACTCATTTCAGCCGCTTGTATCCGAGATCTCGTTCTTTCGGTCATAACCCAAAGCTCATGACCATAGATGAGGGTGGGAACGTAGATCGATCGGTAAATTGAGAGCTTTGCCTTTTGACTCAGCTCTCTCTTCACCACGACAGACCGGTACAGCGCCCGCTTCACTGCGGATGCTGCACCTATCCGCCTATCGATCTCACGCTCCAGTTTTCCCTCATTCGTGAACAAGAGCCTGAGATACTTAAACTCCCACTTTAATCCCACTTTATTAATAAGCCTATTGCTTTTTTTTGGTAACTTTATTTATACGTCAATAGTAGTTTTATTTGCATTCAATGCGCTCAAGTGTGAAGCAACTGGGATGAGGGTCAACTCCTCTGTTTGGCAATGGTTCTCAACTCCCAGAATCCTGAAGGTCTGTGCAGAGCACCTCTGTGGGGTTCTGCAGCACCTCTTCAACCTTAGCCTGACCCAGGAGAAGGTTCCAGTGTTGTGGGAAAACCTCCTGCCTTGTTCCAGTACCAAAGAAAACTCACCCATCAGTCCTCAATGACTATAGACCTGTTGCCCTGACATCCCACATCATGAAGGTCCTAGAGAGACTTCTGTTGGCCCACCTGACTAAACAAACAAGCACATATCAGGACCCACTGCAGTTTGCTTATTGGCGTGGACTTGGAGTTGAAGATGCCATCATACACCTGCTTCAGCAAACTCACAGTCATCTAGAAAAGGCAGACAGCACTGTGAAAGTCATGTTCTTTGATTTCTCCAGTGCATTTAACACAATCCAGCCTGAACTGCTTTGTCAGAAACTCCAGATGACTCAGGTGGAGGCCTCAACAATCACCTGGATCAAAGACTACCTGACAAACAGACCACAGTTTGTGAGACTGAAGGGTTGTGTGTCTAACCAGGTGGTCAGTAGTTCAGGAGCACCACAGGGGACTATACTCTCACCATTCATTTTCACTCTGTACATGTCCAGTTTCCAGTACAAAACAGACTCCTGTCATGTGCAGAAATATTCAGATGACTCTGCAGTGGTCGGCTGTATCAGAGATGGACAAGAAGCTGAGTACAGGAACTGGTGGAACACTTTGTGGCATGGTGTGGAAACAATCATCTCATCTTGAATGTGAACAAAATAAAGGAGATGACTGTAGATTTCAGGAGAAACAGGAACAGGTCCAACACTATTTCCATCATGGGAGAAGAAGTGGAGGTGGGGTAGAAGTATAAATACCTTGGGGTTCACCTGGACAACAAACTGGACTGGAGATGCAACAGTGAAGCATCTACAAGAAGAGACAGAGCAGACTGCACTTCTGGAGGAAGCTGAAAGCTCCCCTGACATCATCTTTGAACTTTCCATAAAATGGCACAACATATGACAAGATGGCCGCGCTCAGAGCAGCCGCAGCTTCACGAGTTCCCGGTTCATCTCTAGTTTTTAGTAATTTTAATAGTGTTTTTGTACCTGACTCTGAGCGTTTTTTGCGGGTGAATTACAGCCGAACTGAACTGTTAAGAATCGGAGCGGATTTACCACAGGGCACAGCTGAAATCAGCAACGAACTCAAATCAGAGCTCGGAAGATTGGAGCTGCTAAGAACGTCCTTCTGGAAGCAGATGCGCTCCAGGGGAAAGAAAAGGAAGCGTTGCTCACGAGGAAAGAAGAGGGGTTGCCGAGCAGGAATTATGACGAGACTACGGGCAGACGCTAAAACCGGTAGACCCCCGATGCCGGCTCTTTTTCTGTCTAACGTCCGCTCGCTGGACAACAAAATGGATCTACTTCGTTTGAGAGTGACCACGTCGGAGGAGATGAGAAGGTGCTCCGTGCTCTGCCTGACAGAAACGTGGATCTCTGAGGATACACCAGACTCTGTTTATGAGCTGGATAATAGGCTCTTTTTCAGAACGGACCGGTGCACCGAGACTACAGGGAAAACACGAGGCGGCGGTGTTTGTATTTACGTGCACAAAGACTGGTGCACGAACTGTTCCGTGATTAAAAGGCTTTGTTCAGCTGCCGTCGAGTTGATCACAGTAAGATGTAGGCCGCATTATCTTCCTCGCGACCATGCTGTGATTTTAATAACAGCTATTTACATAGCACCCGATGCTAATGCTAATGACGCCCAGGGAGAAATTCATGACTTACTCACCTCGCTGCAGTGTAAATATCCTGAGGGGCTCTTCATTGTTTGCGGAGACGTGAATCACGTAGATCTTCAAGTCTCCCTCCCAGCCTTCAATAAGAACGTCTTCACAGCTACGAGAGGAGATAAAACGCTCGACCAAGTCTTCACTAATGTAAAGGGGGCATACACGGCGAAGACACGCCCACCGCTCGGAGCTTCCGATCACGACTCTCTGATCCTGGCACCAAAACAGCTCCCCCCACTCAGGCGCTCCAAGCCGGAACAAAGAGAGATAAGAATCTGGAGTCAAGATAGTTCCCCCATGTTGAGAGACTGTTTTGAGAAGACAAACTGGTCTGTTTTCAGAGAAGCAGCTACTGATGGAAGTTCAGTGGATATGGAACTGTACGCTTCCTCAGTCCTGGGCTACATCAGTACATGCTCTGAAAATGTATCCATAAAAAAATATGTTAAATCCTACCCGAACCGGAAACCCTGGTTAAATAAAGAAGTTCACGCCTTGCTAGCAGCCAGGGACACTGCATTCAAGTCAGGAGATAAAGAGGAGCTGAGAAAGAGCAGGAAAGAACTGAAGGATGGCATTAAGAAGGCCAAGGCCACGTATGCACAGAGGATCGAGGGACAGTTCACCTCACAAGACCCACGGAGCATGTGGAAGGGTATTAAATGCATAACAGATTACAAAGGCAAGAACAAACAATGCCCCAGGGACCCATCTCTGCCTGATGCCCTCAATAAGTTTTATGCACGTTTTGATGATCCAAACAGACCAGCTAGCACCAGACTCACCTCATCACCAGATGAAGAGCATCTCAGGGTGTCCGCAGCAGAAGTGAGAGGCAGTCTCAGAAAGATTAATCCTCATAAAGCAACCGGACCAGACAACATCCCAGGGAAAGTTCTGAAGGAATGTGCGGACCAGCTCTGTGAGGTGCTGGCTGACATCTTCACCACCTCACTTGCACTGGAGTCAGTTCCCACCTGCCTGAAGACCGCGACCATCATCCCAGTCCCAAAGAGCTCCACAGTGACTGGTCTGAATGACTATAGACCGGTGGCCCTCACCCCGATAGTCGCTAAATGTTTTGAGAAACTGGTCATGTCCCACATCAAGGCAACCGTCAACATCAACGAGGACCCTCATCAATACGCATACCGTGAGAACCGATCAACAGAGGACGCCATTTCTTCCGTGGTCCACACTGCTCTCACCCACCTGGATCAGAAGGACTCATACGTGCGTCTGCTCTTTGTGGACTTCACATCTGCCTTCAACACCATGATCCCCCAAACTCTGATAGACAAACTATCTACACTTGGACTAAGCCCCTCTATTTGTAACTGGGTACTAGACTTCTTAACAGACAGACCACAGTCCGTGAAGATCCACAACTTCTCCTCCTCCACCATAACCCTCAGCACTGGCTCTCCTCAGGGATGTGTGCTGAGCCCCCTTCTGTTCACTCTGCTCACATATGATTGTACAGCCACACTTCCAGGCTGTCATATTGTTAAGTTTGCAGATGATACAGCGGTGGTGGGATGCATCACAAACAATGATGAGTCCAGCTACAGACAGGAGGTGGAACATCTGGAGAGCTGGTGCAAAGAGAATAATCTTCACATGAATGTGAAGAAGACAAAGGAGATGATTGTGGACTTCAGAAGGAACAAACACACCCATGCCCCACTGAAAATAGGTGGGTCTGCAGTGGAAGTGGTCTCCAGCTACAAATACTTGGGTGTACACATGAATGATAACCTCAGCTGGAGCAACAACACCACCAGCCTGATCAAGAAAGGTCATCAGAGACTCTACTTCCTCAGACGGCTGAGACGTGCTGGTCTGAGCAGCCCAGTTCTCACCTCGTTCTACAGGTGTGCAGTGGAGAGCGTCCTGTGCTCCAGCATCAACGTGTGGCATGGAGGCTGCACAGTTGAAGAGAGGAAAGCTCTACAGAGAGTGGTGAAGGCTGCACAGAAGTCTGTTGGAGTCAGTCTCCCCACCATCACAGACATTTACACCTCCAGATGCAGGAAAAGAGCCACCTGCATCATGAAAGACCTCACTCATCCAGCACACTCACTCTTTGCCCCACTCCCCTCAGGACGGAGGTTGAGGAGCATCAAGTGTAGAACCACTAGACTGAGGAACAGCTTCTACCCTGAGGCTGTTAGACTCATGAATAAATAAAAATAAAATAAAAAATAAACACTGCAAAATATCACATCATGCTGATGCTGATCTGTTTTCTTGTTGCTGTGTTCATCTGTGTTCATCTGTGACCATCTGCTCATACAAACTCATGTTCGTGCTGCTGTTTATTCCCACTATATTAGGCTTAGTGTATTACTAGTTGATGTTTTTCTTAGTTAATTCTAGATGTTATTACTGTTTTTCTCTTGCATTTGTTGTTGGATGTAACTGGGACCCCGTGTACATAATCTCGTTTTCATCACATGTACCACATGCGGTGCAAATGACAATAAAGACTCTCTGACTCTGATATATATATTTTAAGATTGAACTATGATCGTTTTTGCTAAAACAATGTTAAATGAATGAAAATTCCTCTCATAAATAGTTTAAAATTAGCGCCGTTTTTTACACAGTAAATCCGGGTTTTTCAGGTCACGTGATTGTGACGTCAGATCCGGACTCTGCTCCAACGCACACATTGAATACAATGGAGAAAGATACAAACGCATCCGTCGAATTTAGCCATTTAAAACTTTAGATTTTAGCGATTTGGCTTCAGTTCGTGAAGAAGAAGTTATTTTGAGTGATCAAAAATCAAACAGCATGGTTTCTTTTGTCCGTGCTGCTTTTTTTTTTCAGGAGAGGTTTCACATTCATGAAGTGAGCAACAGATCATGTCAGCAAAGCTATCTTGATACCTCTTACAGAGCATTGTAAGGGTTATCACGATAGCTTTGCTGACATCTGCTGCTCACTTCATGAATAACTTCTTCTTCACGAACTGAAGCCAAATCGCTAAAATCTAAAGTTTTAAATGGCTAAATTCGACGGATGCGTTTGTATCTTTCTCCATTGTATTCAATATGCGCGTTGGAGCAGAGTCTGGATCTGACGTCACAATCACGTGACCGGAAAAACCCAGATTTACCGTGTAAAAAAACGGCGCAAATTTTATACTATTTTGAGAGGAATTTTCATTCATTTAACATTGTTTTAGCAAAAACGATCAAAGTCAAAGTCAAAGTCAACTTTATTGTCAGATCTGCAATATGTACAGGACATACACAGGACCGAAATTGCGTTTCTCTCAGTCCCTCGGTGCAACAGTAACCATCTAAACACTAAACACTAAAACATTTAATAAACATAAGCATAAAATAGTAAAAAAGTGTAATACTGTCCTGAGTTTTTTCATAATAGTATAAAAGTATGAAAATTTACACCAACACTGAAACACCAAACACCCAATGAACATAAGCATAAAATGAAATAATAAAAGTGTAATACTGTCCTGAGTTTTTGCATAGTACAGTAGTATGAAAAGTATAAAAACGTAAATCTATAAAATAAACTGAAGTTTCTAGCGTTGACATTTGCAAAGAGTGGCACAGCAGCATATAAGTTGATGTACACAGTATATGTATGAGGTAGTTGATGCCGGTATAGAGGCAAAGTGGCATATGAAGTAAGGCACATAAGGCACATTTGGCATCCTTAGATAAGGCTAGTCAGAGAATGCTGTATATGTATCTGCAGTAGTGTAGACAAAAGTAGTGTAAATGTAAACAGTAGTAATAAATGTAAAGCAGTAGTAATAAATGTAAACAGTATTAATAAATGTAAACAGTGAATGTAAACAGTAGTATGACTATAGGCAGTAATGTAATACAAACATTAGTGCAAATATGAGAAGTAGTGCAAACTGAATGAACACATGACCGAGAGTTCAGTGAACAACCCGTTTGATGACACAGAGTCCAGTGTTAAAAACTTTGTTGAGTGGCAATGTGTGAGAAAGTTTTTTGTGTTAAGGCAGTTCAAATGGGAGGGGGCAGAGCAGGCAGAGTGTTTAGCATTCTGACTGCCTGATGAACAGAGCTGTCTCTCAGTCTGCTGGTACGAGCCTGGAGACTCCTCAGTCTCCTCCCTGATGGCAGCAGTCTAAAGCGGCTGTGTAGTGGGTGTGTGGGATCACCTGCCATGCGGTGGGCTTTCCGAGTGAGGCGTTTGCTGTGTAAGTCCTGCAGTGAGGGCAAGGAGGTGCCGACGATCTTCTCAGCTGCTTTCACGATGCGCTGGAGGCTCTTGCGGCAGGATGCAGTGCATGCACCAAACCACACAGTGATGCAGCTGGTCAGGACACTTTCTATGGCACCTCTGTAGAAGGTGCACATGATGGAGGTTGAAGCTCCAGCCCTTTTCAGCTTGCGGAGAAAGTAGAGGCGCTGGTGAGCCTTCTTCGCCAGTGCTGCAGTGTTCCTGCTCCAGGACAGGTCCTTTGAGACGTGCACTCCCAGGAACTTGGTGCTGTCCACTCTCTCCACTGCGGTGCTGTTGATGGTCAGAGGGGCATGTTGTGCATCCCTCTTCCTGAAGTCCACGACAATCTCCTTTGTCTTCTCCACGTTGAGAGTGAGATTGTTGTGTCCGCACCACAAGGCCAAGCGGCTTGCTGCTCCCAATCGGCATCATAGTTCAATCTTAAAATATATATATGTTGTGCCATTTTATGGAAAGTTCAAAGAGGATGTCAGGGGAGCTTGAAGTTCTTCAGTGTTTGCAGCAAGATGCTGCATATCTTCTATAAGTCTGTTGTAGAGAGAGCTATCTCTTTTGCCATCATCTGCTGGGTCAGCACCAGAGCAAGTGACTTAAAAAAAGATCAACAAGCTCATAAAGAAGGCTGGTCCAGTTCTGGGGGCTCCTCTAGAACCTTTGGAGATGATTGTACAAAGAAGGATTCTTCATAAAATGAAGAACATTATAGCCAACCCTCAGCATCCTCTTCATCAGACTGTCAGACAACAACAGAGCGTCTTCAGTCAGAGGATTCTTCAGATCCACTGTAAGACAGATCACTACAAGAGATCCTTCCTGTCCACAACCATCATTATCTAGAACAACTCTTTAATGAAACCAGGATGATGAGTTACAACATTTAATTTCCCTCTGGGTATAATAAAGTATTTTTGAATTGAATTGAATTGGCAGCACGGTGGCCCAACTGTTAGAGCTTCTCTCTCTCTCTCTCTCTCTCTCTCTGTCTGTCTGTCTGTCTGTCTGTCTGTCTGTCTGTCTGTCTGTCTGTCTGTCTGTCTGTCTGTCTGTCTGTCTGTCTGTCTGTCTGTCTGTCTGTCTGTCTGTCTGTCTGTCTGTCTGTCTGTCTGTCTGTCTGTCTGTCTGTCTGTCTGTCTGTCTGTCTGTCTGTCTGTCTGTCTGTCTGTCTGTCTGTCTGTCTGTCTGTCTGTCTGTCTGTCTGTCTGTGTGTGTGTGTGTGTGTGTGTGTGTGTGTGTGTGTGTCATGCTCACACAGGAACACATACTGACACCTCGAAAACACACCGGTGAAAGAAAAGGATTATGAAGTGGATTATTAGTTCATTTCGATGCTGAGTGGTATGCTCAAGGGCAAATGGATGGGAGTTGCTAAAGTCAGCAACACAGTATTCTTTGTTACCACCTGCAACAGCAGAGCTGGGGCTGTTTTCACCTTGACTCTGTGCGTGTGTGCGTGCGTGCGTGCGTGTCGGCATGTGAAAATATGCTCCTGGTCACACCTGCTGTAGTCGAAGGTGATTTAAAGGAGTTTTTGATTTGATGTTTATTCATTCATTTTAAAAGAACAATACAAAACAGTTTCATCAGATACAAGAATACAAGTAGGATAAAATGAAAGGAGCAGAAAGAAGATGAAATCTTATTATATCTGCCCCTTATTTCACAGTTTGTTCAACCAATGATAACCTTCAAACTACATCACAAAATGAATAACTCTACTTAATTTTTCTAACTGTAATACACAAACTACATCACAAAATGAATAACTCTACTAAATTTTTCTAACTGTAATACACAAACACACTAAGCTACATCATAAGTACAACATAAGTGTAATACACAAACACACTAAGCTACATCATATATAGTTTTTGAGCAAGTCCTTTTTGACCTTTTTCTTAAATGTATACATTGATTTTGCATTTTTAACATCACTCTCCAGAACATTCCACAATCGAACTCCCTGAATTGAGGTAGACCGTCCCTTTAAGCTGGTTCTGAATTGTGGTTTGATGAATATCTCTGTCCCTTTGAGATTGTAATAACTTTGTCTTTTTATAAAATTTCTTTGGATATTTAAAGGTAATGTGTTATTATGAGCCCTATACATAACTGATAAAATACTATATTCTACCAATTCCTGGAATTTCAATAAATTTAGCTGAAGAAACAAGGTGTTTGATGGGTGACTGAAATGTTTTCTGGTGATTACTCTTACAGCTCTCTTTTGTAAAATAAAAACAGGCTTTGTAATTGTTTTGCACGCTTTTCCCCAAACCTCAATACAATAGATTAAATGTGGAACAATGATTGTGTTATACAACATATACAGAGCTTTATCAATTAAAAAATCCCTGACTTTATACAGTACTGCAATTGATCTAGCTATTTTTGTTTTAATGGAATTTACATGATGTTTCCATGTCAGTTTGTCATCAATGATAACACCCAGAAACTTCACTTCACTCACTTTACAGATCACAACATCTTCAATTTCAAATGGATCGTCAACAATTCTCTTTTTGTTACTGAATATCATGTAATTAGTTTTATCTAAATTCAAAGATAATTTGTTTAATTTAAACCAAGTTTGTATTTTTATAAATTCTGTTTTCATCATATCCAAAATCTGTTTTATGTCCATTTCTAAATTAGGAGCTGCAGCAATGAGGATGGAAACTGTAGGATGATGACGATGTGAGAAAGTTCAGGTGATTGTAGTTGTGTTGTGTGAAGCATTTTTGTAAAAACTTTACTCACAAACTTTGAGATGTGTGAAGAGAGACAAATGAGACAGGAAACAAAAATGTATTCTGGTAAGGGCGATAAACACAAGGACTCGACAGCTTCAAACTGAAATCCTTGTTCAGTTTTCTGTGTGGCGGTCTTAGAAGTTCACTAAAAATCTTTGGATTTAACTCCAAAACCAAAAGTCAGAACAGAAGTTTAGGAGCGTTTTATGCTGCTGTACATGAAAAACATTGCAATAAGGGAATCACCGTCTGATAGACCTACTTTTATTTTGTATTTTACAGTGGATTTAAATAACTGAGATCAGCACAGCCACAACTCAACTTATTGTACAATAACATTCAAAAAGTCCTCCCACGCAATTCCATTTTTATTTTAAAGCAATGCAAGAGACATTACAGTATCATTTTTCTGTAAAGGTGTTGAGTTGGTGGACCACAAAATTTAATCTAAGCATATGACTGACTGGTAAGAGAGACTCCTGGTCAACTGGACGTAAACAGTTCTGCTGTTGCTGAGCTGTAACACCCCCTGATGCATTCATGATCTGCAGCCTCAAACAATATCATAGCAAAATGAGACAGACAGTCCAACTTTAGGAATTGAGAGTAACAATATTCATTACCCAAATTAAAAAAACCTGGAGAACTACACCACAGAGACATTACCAAAACTCAGAAAACTAACATTTTGGGGGCTGAGATGGTGCAATAGTAGGGCAGCCAACTTGGAACTAGAAAGTCACAGGTTCAACTCCCTGCCATGCCCATGTGTTGTGGTATCCTTGAGCAAGACACCCAATCCCTATCTGTTCCTTGGGTGCTTCCATAGTTGCCCACTGCTCCAACTGGGTGTATCTCTGGTGTGATGGGTTAAATGCAGAGAACTAATTTCTCCATTGTATAGAAACGTACAATGATGACAACATATTTAATTCAATTCAGTTTATTTATATAGCACCAAATCACAACAGAAGTTGTCTCAGAGCACTGAACAGAAACATTCTCATACACACAAAAGCCAATTAATAAAAGTTCTCTATCTAAGGAAGAAAGCCAGAAAATGCATTGAATCTTCACTTCATCACAGTCTCCCATCCTGAGCAAGCACAAAGGCAACAGTGGACAGAAAAAAACTCCCTTTAAACAGAAAGAAACCTCCAGCAGAACCAGGCTCAGGACAAGCGACCATCTGCTTCAAACAGTTGGGTTTGAGAAGACAGGAAGGAGAAACAAACACAGAATGGCAGGTCCAGAAGTATGTGCAGGTGTACCTCCTATTGGAAGAAAGACAAAAACACTTGTCAAGGATATAAATAATTACAAATACAAGCAGGTTGAGCAGAGTAAGTAAAGACAGTAACAGAGTGAAGAAATGTGGTCAGTTTGTCCTCAAGCAGTCTAAGCCTATAGCAGCAGAACTAAGGGATAGCTCAGGAAACCCAAGCAAACCCTAAAATACACAGCACTAAATTTGCCATATAAGTCACATCAGTCCAAATATGTCTACGGTAGTAAAGTGGAAAAAAACATAAATACGGTCACTTCACTGTATAGTTGCATCATTATCGTGGTGTTGCGAGATTGGATTAATGGATAAATAAGCAGACACATGAATCAGCTTCAGTTTCTCATCCTTACTTTCACTTTCGTTCTTCCTCCCCCTCCCCCCTGCTTATGGCATCTTTTAACATATACGGTAGTCTCATAGCGCCCACTGGTGTTCACTTGAACTGAGCAGAGGATCTTGAGGATTTAAAAAGGTTTATGAAACTGTGGGGATTTAAAAACATCTTATGTACCATTTCTGATCAGAAAGAACTAAACTACAACGAGCTTTTTATGTAAACAATTTATTTTAAGTTTGTCCTGATCATGTTTTTTGTACTGTGTGAATAAAGTTTTGTTAAAAATAAAAAAAATCTTTGTGTCCCAGTGGCGGCAGCTTCTCCTTCGTGTCCCAGTGGCGGCAGCTTCTTCTTCCTGTCCCAGTGACGGCAGCTTCTTCTTCCTGTCCCAGTGGCGGCAGCTTCTTCTTCCTGTCCCAGTGACGGCAGCTTCTTCTTCCTGTCCCAGTGGTGGCAGCTTCTTCTTCCTGTCCCAGTGGTGGCAGCTTCTTCTTCCTGTCCCAGTGGTGGTAGCCTCTTCTTACTGTCCCTGTGGTGGTAGCTTCTTCTTACTGTCCCAGTGGTGGTAGCTTCTTCTTACTGTCCCTGTGGCGGCAGCTTCTTCTTCGTGTCCCAGTGGCGGTAGCTTCTTCTTCGTGTCCCAGTGGCGGCAGCTTCTTCTTCGTGTCCCAGTGGCGGTAGCTTCTTCTTACTGTCCCTGTGGTGGTAGCTTCTTCTTACTGTCCCTGTGGCGGCAGCTTCTTCTTCGTGTCCCAGTGGCGGTAGCTTCTTCTTCGTGTCCCAGTGGCGGCAGCTTCTTCTTCGTGTCCCAGTGGCGGCAGCTTCTTCTTCGTGTCCCAGTGGCGGCAGCTTCTTCTTTGTGTCCCAGTGATGGCAGCTTCTTCTTCGTGTCCCAGTGGCGGCAGCTTCTTCTTTGTGTCCCAGTGATGGCAGCTTCTTCTTCGTGTCCCAGTGATGGCAGCTTCTTCTTCGTGTCCCAGTGGTGGTAGCTTCTTCTTACTGTCCCTGTGGCGGCAGCTTCTTCTTCGTGTCCCAGTGGCGGTAGCTTCTTCGTGTCCCAGTGGCGGCAGCTTCTTCTTCGTGTCCCAGTGGCGGTAGCTTCTTCTTACTGTCCCAGTGGTGGTAGCTTCTTCTTACTGTCCCTGTGGCGGCAGCTTCTTCTTCGTGTCCCAGTGGCGGTAGCTTCTTCTTCGTGTCCCAGTGGCGGCAGCTTCTTCTTCGTGTCCCAGTGGCGGCAGCTTCTTCTTCGTGTCCCAGTGGCGGCAGCTTCTTCTTTGTGTCCCAGTGATGGCAGCTTCTTCTTCGTGTCCCAGTGGCGGCAGCTTCTTCTTCCTGTCCCAGTGGTGGCTTGGCTTTGTTTCTTTATGGCCCTCACTGGAGCAGAAGCGCCAGCAACAGTAGCATCAGAGAAAACGTTAACAAGAAGTAGGATACTGTAAAATGAAAGGAGCAGAAAGAAGAAGAAATCTTATTATATCTGCCCCTTATTTCACAGTTTGTTCAAACAATGATAACCTTCAAACTACATCACAAAATGAATAACTCTACTTAATTTTTCTAACTGTAATACACAAACACACTAAGCTACATCATATATAGTTTTTGAGCAAGTCCTTTTTGACCTTTTTCTTAAATGTATACATTGATTTTGCATTTTTAACATCACTCTCCAGAACATTCCACAATCGAACTCCCTGAATTGAGGTAGACCGTCCCTTTAAGCTGGTTCTGAATTGTGGTTTGATGAATATCTCTGTCCCTTTGAGATTGTAATAACTTTGTCTTTTTATAAAATTTCTTTGGATATTTAAAGGTAATGTGTTATTATGAGCCCTATACATAACTGATAAAATACTATATTCTACCAATTCCTGGAATTTCAATAAATTTAGCTGAAGAAACAAAGTGTTTGATGGGTGACTGAAATGTTTTCTGGTAATTACTCTTACAGCTCTCTTTTGTAAAATATAAACCGGCTTTGTAATTGTTTTGCACGCTTTTCCCCAAACCTCAATACAATAGATTAAATGAGGAACAATGATTGTGTTATACAACATATGCAAAGCTTTATCTATTTAAAAAATCCCTGACTTTATACAGTACTGCAATTGATCTATAGCTGTTTTGCTGTTTGTTTTCAAAGCTCTGAATGGACTTGCTCCCCTCTACATCTCAGAACTTCTGAAAGTCCATCAGCCTGGCAGGGACCTACGATCTGCCAGTCAACACCTGCTGGAGGTGCCTCGCTCGAGGTACAAGCAATGGGGAGACCGGTCATTTTCTGTTGCCGGCCCAAAAGCCTGGAACAGCCTCCCCCTTGAGCTGCGTGCCACCTCCGATCCGACTCTGTTCAAAACCAAACTGAAGACCCACTTGTTCAAAAAAGCTTTCAGTGTGTAACTTTTATTATTTTGTATTTTAGTATGTAGCATCTTTATTTCAATTGCATTTTTATTTCACTTGTTCAAAAAAGCTTTCTGTGTGTAACTTTTATTACTTGTGTTATTTTAGTATGTAGCATTTTTTATTTCCATTGCCTTCTTTTATCGCTGTGGTTTCTTATTCTATTTTCATTGATCTATTGTTCCCGTTTATTCTTCTTTTTATCCTGTTAAGCACCTTGGTCAATGCAAGGCATTGTGGAAGGTGCTATACAAATAAAGTTTATTATTATTATTATTATTTATTATAGCTATTTTTGTTTTAATGGAATTTACATGATGTTTCCATGTCAGTTTGTCATCAATGATAACACCCAGAAACTTCACTTCACTCACTTTACAGATCACATCTTCAATTTCAAATGGATCGTCAACAATTCTCTTTTTGTTACTGAATATCATGTAATTAGTTTTATCTAAATTCAAAGATAATTTGTTTATTTTAAACCAAGTTTGTATTTTTATAAATTCTGTTTTCATCATATCCAAAATCTGTTTTATGTCTTTACCCGAACAGAAAAATGTGGTGTCATCGGCAAAAAGAACACATTTAAGAAGTCCTGACACATTTACCAAGTCATTCACATATAAAATAAATAACTTTGGTCCAAGCACAGAGCCCTGAGGAACTCCACAAGTGATATCACGGAGGTCAGATCTAACATCATTTATTTGCACAAACTGTTTCCTATCTTTCAAATAGCTAGATACCCACTGTAATGCTGGTCCTCTAATACCATATTTATTTAGTTTTTCAAGGAGAATGGTGTGGTCAATGGTATCAAATGCTTTTTTTAGATCAACAAAAACACTAACACAGTACTGTTTATGATCGACAGCATTAGTTATTTGTTCCATTAAATCCATGAGAGCCATTGATGTAGAGTTTTTTCCTCTAAACCCATACTGACTGCTACTTAAAATATTTTTGCTTATCAATAAATTGATCCAATCTGGTCACAAATAGGTTTTCTAGAATTTTTGAGAACTGTGGTAACAAGGATATCGGCCTATAATTATTTAAAGGGGACCACATATTCAAAATTCACTTTTTAATGTTTTTTTTTACTCAACTTTGGGTATGTACTTCATAAAAAAACAGTCCTAGGGCCAAAAAAATGCACCCAGTGGTTTATTTACTCTAAGTATATTTATTTATCTTTGATAGAAACACTTCGTTTTCACTTCCTGCGGTTTGTGACGTCACAAACCGCAGCCACAACCCACAACCACAACCCACCCCAACCTTTGTCCCGCCCCGTCACCTAGCAACCCCTGGTGATGCTCCACCCACTTCAGTATAAAAGAGGTGACGGTTGTTTTTCCTTATTTCATGTCAGCACAATGGCTAAAAATGTCACAGAGTCTAGCCAGCTAACGTGAGCGTTGCAAAGATTCTCTAACCCTCCTGGCCCAGATAATGGCATAGTTTTCAGATGGGAGTCTTGAATGAACAGCGATGCAGCATGTTGCAGTGTGTGTATGTGTGTGTGTGTGTTGGTTTATGTGTCATAGCAGGCCAGACTACGTACCGCTAAACCACATTAACAAACCTGTGTGTGTGTATGTGTGTGTTGCGCGCGCTGATCGAGGGAGACAGCCCCGCTGTGTGTGTGTCCGCTGCGAGTGACATCCGCTCCCTCCAGCGCGAGTGCACAGGGGGAGGGAGGGAGACGTCAGTGAGTTT
>JBBPBX010000254.1:118211-128979 GCA_038048925.1 Garcialebias charrua
TATATATATATATATATATATATACTTTGTATAACATGCACATTTTATCATAATATTCAAAGCCACTGTTTTGTCACACACACACAGGTCATGCGGATTTAAACAAATGTACCAGGCAGGACCAGAGTATCACTCATTTTGGCCGTGGGGTAGGGGTGGGGAGGCAGCAAATGTATAGAATAGTTGTATAGTATAGAAGTTGCCATTATATCTCTTCACCCTGTCCCTATTGGCCCCGTTGCTGGTTTCGTCTTCGATAAAACTGGTGCAGTTCTTTAACTTAGCATTTTTAATGCTTCATTTTTATTTCATGGCCTCCAACTGGTACCCCTTGAGGCTGGTTTTGTTTAGTCTTTCAACTCTTAAATGATGTTTTTGAAATGAGCTACACTGCGAGGTAAATGGTAGAGTGGGTTGTTTTTTCTTCTGCATTATAAATGTCCTCCACCTCCCCTTCACTGAAGCACTTCCATTCTCCAAGAGCAGTGACATTGTTTGTTTGAAGGACACTGGTGTTCAGCCAACAGCTTCTGCAGGACAGCCCAGCTATTTAATGGCAACTGAAACAACTTTATGTTGACACAAAAGACATTTTGTGGGTTTTGCCGTAATTAGATTGACCAGCAAGGCCAGTGAAGCTGATAAAAGGGATTAGGAGGAATATGTTGCTTGAATATTATATCCAGTGTGCCACAGCAGCTCGTGGTGAAATGTGTAAGGACCAGGCTGGTCTAGCATTTGTTAGACAGAAGGACAAACCAGTGAGTGATGGAGTGCTGAAAGGTTGTGTCTGAAGCCCACTTTCACAATAAGAGCTTTAGAACATTGTGCTAACAGCTCCTAATCAGCAGCTCACACAGAACCTGCTGCTCCCACCTTCAGTCCTGCAGAGCCATTTCAAACTGTTGGCTCTTCATTATGGGAGGTTAGCCACTGGGAAGGTTTAGTCGACAGAACTGGAGGGATGACTCTGTCCAGACAGAAAAACATGGCTTTTTCAGATGTTCTTTCTACAAAGATGGTTGATTTTTAACTAGATGGATATTTACTTTACAGTTGTATAACCAGTCTAATAAATCCTTAGATTAGAATATTAGTTTGTTATTCAAACAGAACGGAAGGAATTAAATGAACTGTATTCTGCTGTTTGAGGTAAAATCTCACTGTACAATGATTTTGATTGATTTCGCTTGATTTTGATTGAGTCTCGTAACTTAAAATTTAAACGTTTACAGAATGTTTGTGAAAAATATTCTCTCAAGTCACATACCGGTACTGTAATCATTCTGGGTGTCTCAAACCCTCAGTTTTGTCACAGCAACCTATCTCTTAAATTACTAGAGCTACTGTGACACCTTTATGGGAGCACTAAATGTATCATATCTTAAAACATCACACAGATAAGAAATTAAAATGATAGCTATTGAATTTTCTGTTACCCGAAGGCAACAATTTAAACAAAGATTGTGCATTTAATTATCACTCATATTGTAGTTTGGGGAACCGTCATAGTCATTATAATGTCTAATTGACCTATAGGTCAATATCTGTAAAATTGACAGAGTTATAACCATTGTAGTGGGGGTAGGTAAATTGGCTGTGGCAGCCATTTCGAACTGGGTTGGTGCCAAAAAGTTAATCAATCAATCAATTCAATTCAATTCAACTTTATTGTCCATAACATTCAATGAAATGGATATTTGTCTTTGAAATCTGGCTCATAAAAACAACACAAGATAAAAATGTCATTTAAAATATCATTAAAAAATTAAAAAAAAAATAAAACTTTAAAAAGCTTTGCTAAATCAATTAAAAACTTTCAGTTGAAACCATTCTAAAATACACGATACATTAAAATATGGAAACATTCCAGCAGACAGTGGTTTGTTATGTGAGGCTGCGTTTAAATAGGACCGCAGAGGGAACAAATGACTTTTTGTACCCATTTTTCTTTGCTAAAGGAACCAGCAGTTCCTGGTTTAGTACCAGATGGTACCAACCTGAATAATGGTTGCAGTGGATGAGTTGGGTCTTTGTAAACATGTATCGTATTTTCCGGAATAAAAGTTGCACCGTTATATAGATCGCTTTGTCCAATTATTGCCAAAAAATTGAAAAAATCCATAAACGGGTCGCACCTTAATATAGATCGCACCTACGTCACCGCCGACGTAACGCGTCATCCACCGCTGACGTGACGCGTCACCGCTGAGACAACCCGGAAATGTGGACCGAGTGTTTAGCTCTGTTGCAAATGTCTGCCACAGGAGCGCACAGCAAGGCTTTAAGAAGATTAACACGGTAAAAACAATTATTTGTTTGCTAAAAATTATAGCTGACATTATAGCACAAGTGTTTCTGAGCTTAACCGTTCCTTAATAAATTCACGAAATGGTCAAATCTGCTGGATTTAAATTGTTTCGCTTTGATGTCTTCCAAATGGTCGCGTGCACTGCGAAAATAAATTATAAATAAATCAAATTTTATTTCAAATGTCTCATACAGGTCAACAGTTTGTAAATGAAACCCAAATAATTACATTCTGTAAGTTTGAAAAAAATCTGTCCTGTGGATCATGTGTTATTTATCTAAATAGTATCCGTTTACGGTAGCTAACCGCTAACAGCGATACTAAAAGGTCAATTTTTTTAATCTCAAACATCTCATAAAGCTAGTCACTTGTAAATGTCCATACAGTGATTACTTTCTGTAAGTTTGATAAAAATCTGTCCTGTGGTTCTTGACTTATCTTGCTAACAACACAGCTAATAGTAGTTACCTCCAGAGCAGGAGGCCGGGCTGTGACAGAGTCAGTCCTACCAACGGAGGTTGCCTTCGGACACATGAGGTGGGATCGGTCAGTGGACTCAGGGCTCCAGAGCAGGAGGCCGGGCTGCGACAGAGTCAGGCCAACCAACGGAGGTTGCCTTCGGACACATGAGGTGGGAACGGTCGGTGGGTTTACCCTAGCGGCCGAAAGTGGTACTGCACCATTTTTTGCCAAATCGAAAAACGGTCATATCTGAGCCAAAAATTTGTCTAAAAATATGGGAAAAAATCCATAAACAGGTCTCACCTCTCTATAGGGCATGCAAATTAGGCAAAAAAGCTCAACCTATATTCCGGAATTTACGGTATTGCCTTTTTCCCCAGAACCTGACTGTGCAAGTCTGTCAGTGTAATTTGTTGATGGTTTTGCCACGGCCAGTCACATATAGTGACTGGCCCAATAACTTTACTACCTTGTTTGACCATCCGGGACAACATGTTCCTGTCTCTGGCTAGGAGGTTCCCATACCATGAGACAATATTAAATGAAACAACATTTTCAACCAGTGACCTGTACACCAACTGCAAAGTAATTTTGCTTGCATTAAAGCTCCTTAGCTTATACAGAAGGTGGAGACACTGTCTGGCTTTTTTGTAAATATAGTCAGTATTGGGCTCAAAGGTCAACTTGTTGTCAATTATTGTTCCAAGGTATTTAAACTCAGTCACCTGTTCTACTTCCTGCCCTTTTATAATACTGTACAAGGAAAAATGTAGGTCTAGTGCTGGCCACCCCCCATCTACCTCCCAAACAAAGTTCCTTGGCTTTACCAACATTAAGGGCCAGAAAACTGTCATCAAACCAGGCAGAGAGCTGATCTATGAGCTGGGAGTAGGAGGGACTATTGGTGTCTTTCAGACCAGCAACTAGGGCAATATCATCAGCATAATTAATGTGAAATCTTTACTGTTATGTTGCGACTCATTTGTGTATACAGTATAGAGAAAAAAAGGCAATAGCATGCAACCCTGTGGAACACCAGCGTTCAAGGCCCTACAGTCAGATAGAGTGTTATCAACACTAACTCGCTGGGGTCTTCCTCTTAAAAATTTGCTAATCCACAACACAAGATGGCTGCTAACATTAAGATCACATAGGCGTTTTAAAAGTATATGTGGCTGAACCATATTAAAAGCTGATGAAAAGTCCATGAATAATATGCAAACATATGTCTTTGGGTTGTCTGATTATTGACCTTGTTGAGGAGAGAGAGCATCCTCCCCCCCTCGGTTAGTCCTATAGGCAAACTGCAAGGGGTCCATATGCTCAGCTGTAACAAACATCAGTTCCCTGCTCACTAAGCGCTCCATACATTTGCATAATACAGATGTGAGAGCAATTGGTCTGAAGTCATTCAACCCATTCAACCCTAATCCTAATCAGTTGTAAATGTAAATACAATTAAAGCTGCTAGCAGCATTGAGGCCCTCACAGCAAAGCACCGCTCCGGCCTTACGGCGACCATGTGAGTTCCAGCTAGTCCACCCGGTCACATCACAAATGTTTTCGTGCCTATCCCACACCCGTTCACCAGGGTGCGCGTTTGCCAAATCTTCAACATCACCTGCGACCGCCAGAGCTCCAGCAACGCCTCCCAGTAGCAATTGTGAACGCTCTCATTCCATTCCCGCATGTGTCCACCAGAGTACACATATGCCAAATCTTTGAAATCACCGTCCGCCCATATCAGTACGAGACCAAGCCTTACAAGTTTGGCCGAAATACAACCTTCCAGACAGGAGTTATTGTGACTTCCTGTTTTGTGGTGAATATTTGACGAGCACTTCCTTTATGCTTTTCAACATGTCATGTGTGGTAATCAACAGTTAGTGAATACAGTGTCAGTCTTTTATCTTACACAGGGCGAAGCTGGAAGAGTCACCCAATAATGGACAGTTTCTTCTCTGAGTGGGTGGGGCTTAAGTGATGTCATGAATCAACAACACCCATGCGTCTAGAAGTGCTCACTGATTACGCACAATAAATCTTGCATATATACCGTAGTATGATGTGTCACTGAGATATAACTGTTGGAATAATCTAGGGGTTGTACTGGAGTCAAAAGTTAACAACAATACCAATGTGTCTAGAAGTGTTCACCGATCATGCACAACAAATCTGACACATATCGGATGATGTGTCACTGAGATAAAACTGTTGGAATAATCTAGGGGGGCGCACTGGAGTCAAAAATTAAACAATAGTACTGATGTGTCTCAAGTGCTCACCAATGACACACAAAAGTTCTGGTTCAAATCGGATGATGTCTCACTCAGACATAACAGTTGGAATAATCTAGGGGCCGCACTTGAGTCAAATGTTAAACCACAAAATCAATGTGTCTAGAAATGCTCACTGATGATGCACAATAAATCTGGTTCAGATCGGATCATGTATCACTGAGGTATAACTGTAAGAATAATGTAGCTGTGGAGGCAATTGGCCAATTATCATGGATGCCTGTTCAAGAGGTGGATGATGATCAATCATAGTGATTTTGGTGCACCTCGGTTCAAATCTGTGGAATTTAGAGCCAAATGTAGGGCTACGGTGTAACTTCTGAATTTGTCATGCTGCCTCGCTCATATTCTCCAGAGAAAACTGTTAGTAATTTAAAGTAAGTCAGACCAACTTGTTATATGTCTTCTAACACAGGATCATCCTGATTAAGTCAAGAGTGTCAGAGAGGGAGCATTCCAAGTAAAAAAAAAGAAACTGCCTGTTCTGAGGGGGCGTGGCTTTGATGACATCAGAATATGATTACAGAGGATCATCGGGCATCCAACAGGGATGACTCTTGCCAAGTTTGGTGCATTTCGGTTTTCAATGTGAAAGTTATACGGTGTGGAAATTTATGGCGTGAAGCATAACTTTGAGGTTTGGCCACGCCCCGTTAGCATATACAAAAATGCAAGCTTTTGATAAATTTTACTCCTCAATGTGTTATGGGCATATTAACCAAGTTGGAAGGCAATCCTGCAAAATCCCTAGGAGGAGTTCGTTAAAATTCACAATTAGAAATGCCCCCAAATGACCTTTTGACCTAAAATGGCCGACTTCCTGTTGGTTTTGGACCATGGCTCCAAGAGACTTTTTCATAGGTCCTGGAAAGATACAGATGTTCACATTTTGGGCTGAAGTTTTAAAATATTCTAGGGGGTGTTGTGGAGGCTATTGGCCAATTATCATGGAATCCTGTTCAAGGGGTGGATAATGATCGATGTTATTGATTTTGGTCAAAGGTGGGCAGATGAACGCTAGGGAGCGCTAAAGCGCTATTCCGCTTACAGTGGACCTAAACTTTTTGTCAGCGTTTTTGTGAATTGACTAACTTTTATAATTCATAAGCGGATTTATGCTATTTTTATTTAAAATGCAGTACCGCTAATAACTAATTATCTATCAGTAAAAACCAATAAACTTATTTACAAGCTCTTATGCTGCTTGTTTTACCTTTTTCCCCACCGTAAGAGCAGAGAGGAGGAAGGGTTGGAGGGGGGAGGGAGGGTTGGAGGGGGGAGGGGGGCAGAGCGGAGAACAGACTGGATCTACCATGTAGGTAAATGATGCCGTTGCCTGGGGATCCCATCAGCATGAGGCCCCGGCCCCGCCGCGCCTCGGCCAGTCACCTAATTCCTAACATTGATCCTGCTTGTTAATGTACATTTAACATAAAAATAATTATAGTTACGATGAAAACAATCATTAAATAAGCAATTTAAAAAACGGTTGATTTCGTTATCCCCCTACTAAAAATGGACTATTCCATCTCGACAGCTTCCGGGTCAGAGGTGAACTCAGGGGCTAATTCCGTGGCTAGCTGTTTGCGCTGGGTACTTGGACAAATCCTTAGAATACCCAGCTGTTTCAAGACAAATTAACGCAGCCGGAGGATTCTATTCTGTGTTCTGTGTATACCACGCGACGGTGAGTCGTTATTTTCATGTATTTTAATTACTTTTCATTAAATCTGTTGACTACCATACCTATAGACGCTAACGCTGTGTCTGCCGGTTGGTTGTGGGTTACTAATGGAAATCCTTAGAAAACCCAGCTGTTTCAAGCCAAATTAACGTGGCCGGAGGTTTTTATTGTGCGTTTTGTGTCGACCATTCGACGGCGAGTCGTTAGTTTCATGTATTTGGGGGTTACTGTTGTATAAATGCGGTGGCGACACACCCGTGTATTTGAGATTTAAACGTGGTTTTACTGTATCTGCATGTAGATTTACTTTGCAAATAAATGAGTGTTTCTCCACACAAATGTTGTTTTCACTGCTGTTTCAAATACTGTACTTAAAATAACAGAACAAGCTGACATTAGACGTTATGATAAATGCAGTCACTCAGTGTACTGTATACGGCCCTTTAAAAAGATTTACTGTGAATTTTATACTATATGTACATGTCTTAACCACATTTTATTTCCTACAAGTAATAAAAAATAAATCATTAAATAATAAACTATAATATAATAAACTTTATTTGTATAGCACCTTCTACAATGCCTTGCATTGACCAAGGTGCTTAACAGGACAGAAAATATAAAAACCGGTACAATAAATCGGTGAAAATAGAATAACAGCAATAAAAAGGAGGCAATTAAAATAAAAATGCTACATACTAAAATACCAAAGTAATGATTGAAAGTGAGTTTTCAGTGAGTGAGTCACTGAAAGCATTTTTTAACATAAATGATTGGAGTCAGAGGCAGAAATTATTTAAAAATATGTCAGACAGCTTCCTTCCAATGACTTAAATAAAATAATAAAATACAGGTCAGGTTGAATGAAAATAAATTATTTAAAGTTATGCTGATAAAGACAGACATCTAGTGGTCAAATGGAGCAACACAGTATCTGAAGTTTTCCTTCCTCCTTGGCTTGCATTGCTTTCGTCATCTGCCTACCCATAATGCATTGCAGGGCACTTCAGTTTTCCAAAACAGTTAAAAATAACTTTATCGATGCATTTTTAATGAAAAATCTACAATAAACAAACAAAAAAAGACAAAGAAGCAGTCGAAATAGCATTCCACACATTAACCAACTTTTAAAATTTTGGACCCTGACTGAAAGTTGTATTTGAACAGATGACACCCAGAGCGAATCGCCGTTAAGAGGTAGGGTAAGGGGTGTATATTAATTTATACGCCTGTAGTTGGCAGTGTGGTGCAAATGTTGCACAACGTTGCCGGCTACAATTGTTGAATATAAATAGCGGATTAGATTAGCTTCCCCTAATTTACATAAGGCAATTGTGCATTTGAAATTGTGGACCTAAAAATATTAATAAGCGTTTTAGAAATTGTGGAACTAATTTTTTATTTAGCGTTGCCCACCACTGATTTTGGTGCACCTCGGATCAAATCTGTGGAATTTAGAGCCAAACATATGGCAACGGCGTTACGTTATACTTCGCCACTTCGCGACACTCACATACTCCACCCAAAACTGGCAGTGTAAAACAAGTTGCACCAACATGTCTGTAGGCGGGTCCAGATTCCAACTCACCTTACCACCTGGTGGTGATTAAAGATGGTTTAGTAATACATGCTGTGTGTGTGTTTCAGATAATTTTCCAGCAAAATAATTGCAGCAGACCTACAGTCTGTTTATGTCCAGCTCTGGATAACAGTGTGCCATTAAAGATGAAAGAGGCTGTTAGCTTCCATCGGTGTATCATTTCAATATAAATGTTGACAATAAAGATGTATTAAAAATATCTTGACTTTTCTTATGACACTTTAGTTATTTACCAAACACTGAAGATGGGAAATCTGGATTTAGATCATAATCATGACTTGAACTTGAAACAGGTTTCATATACAGGGTGAGAATTCATGACTTGAACTTGAAACAGGTTTCATATACAGGGTGATAATTTATTAAGTTTCTGGTAAACTAAAAAGAATACAGATCATCAAAATGATCAAATTAAACTATATATATATATATATATATATATATATATATATATATATATATATATATATACAAGCCCAAAACCAGAAAAGTTGGCACGTTGTGGAAATCGCAAATAAAAACAGAATACAATGACTTGCAAATCTTTTTCAACCTATATTCAATTGAACACACTGCAAAGACCACATACTTAACGTTCGAACTGGTAAACTTTGTTATTTTTTGCAATTATTAGCTCATTTGGAATTTGATGCCTGCAACATGTTTCAAAAAAGCTGGCACAAGTGACAAAGAAGACAGAGAAATTTGAGGAATGCTCATCAAACACTTATTTGGAATATCCCACAGGTGAACATGCAAATTGGGAACAGGTGGGTGCCATGATTGGGTATAAAAGCAGCTTCCTTGACATGCTCAGTCATCCACATAGAAGGATGGGGCGAGGGTCACCACTCTGTGAACAAATGCGTGGGCAAATTGTCGAACAGTTCAAGAACAACTTTTCTCAACGAGCTATTGCAAGGAATTTAGGAATTTCACCATCTACGGTCCGTAATATCATCAAAAGGTTCAGAGAATCTGGAGAAATCACTACACGTAAGGGGCAAGGCCGAAAACCAACATTGAATGCCCGTGACCTTCGATCCCTCAGGCGGTACTGCATCAAAAACCGACATCAGTGTGTAAAAGATATCACCACATGGGCTCAGGAATACTTCAGAAAACCACTGTCAGTAACTACAGTTCGTCGCTACATCTGTAAGTGCAAGTTAAAGCTCTACTATGCAAAGCAAAAGCCATTCATCAACAAGATCCAGAAACGCCGCCGGCTTTGCTGGGCCCGAGCTCATCTGAGATGGACTGATGCAAAGTGGAAAAGTGTTCTGTGGTCTGATGAGTCCACATTTCAAATTGTCTTTGGAAACTGTGGACGTCGTGTCTTACGGACCAAAGAGGAAAAGAACCATCAGGACTGTTATAGGCGCAAAGTTCAAAAGCCAGCATCTGTGATGGTATGGGGGTGCATTAGTGCCCAAGGCATGGGTAACTTACACATCTGTGAAGGCACCATTAATGCTGAAAGGTACATACAGGTTTTGGAGCAACATATGCTGCCATCCAAGCGACGTCTTTTTCATGGACGCCCCAGCTTATTTCAGCAAGACAATGCCAAGCCACATTCTGCACGTGTTACAACAGCGTGGCTTCGTAGCAAAAGAGTGCGGGTCCTCCCCTGGCCTGCCTGCAGTCCAGACCTGTCCCCCATTGAAAATGTGTGGCGCATTATGAAACGTAAAATACGACAACGGAGACCCCGGACTGTTGAACAACTTAAGCTGTACATCAAGCAAGAATGGGGAAGAATTCCACCTGAAAAGCTTCAAAAATTGGTCTCCTCAGTTCCCAAACGTTTACTGAGTGTTGTTAAAAGGAAAGGCGATGTAACACAGTGGTAAATATGTCCCTGTGCCAACTTTTTTGCAATGTGTTGCTGCCATTGAATTCTAAGTTAATGGTTATTTGCAAAACAAAATAAAGTTTCTCCGTTCGAACATTAAATATATTGTCTTTGCATTCTATTCAGTTGAATATGGGTTGAAAAAGATTTGCAAGTCATTGTATTCTGTTTTTATTTGCGATTTGCACAACGTGCCAACTTTTCTGGTTTTGGGCTTGTATATATATATATATATATATATATATATATATATATATATATATATATATATATATATATATAAAATCCTGCTAATGAACTTTTAATGAACTTTAGTTCACCATTAAGAGCGTGAGTTCTGCAATGAGTTAAACTCAAAGCAGTCTGCTCCTCAGATAAATAATGCTAAATTATTATTTTAAATGTGAATATTTCTGTTAACTTATTTTAAATATGAATATTTCTGGTCCTGAGACGACTTCTGTTGTGACACTAAAAGTTGTACAAGTCATACATGCATATGTACATCAATATGAGATATTTTCACAACAAACAAAAACATGACAGCTGTCTTTAA
>JBBPBX010000254.1:129156-141969 GCA_038048925.1 Garcialebias charrua
CTTTTTCTTTTTTCTTTTTTCTTTTTGTCTTTTATGCAGGTTCAGTCGTGGTTTGTGACAGATTTGGCATCAGACCTTTAAAATGTGGAAGTGGAGAAAACACAAACACTGCCCCAGTGGAGAGATCATGTACCTTGTGCACTTTGTTGGTCGCCTCAGCTACAACTTTAGAAAGTTACTTTGTTAAGGCTTGTGAAAAAATATGTCAAATAAAGTAAGTTTTCTTTGTGTGTATAATGTTGCACAGTTGTGCACATAAATGTTTGAAATAAAAGCAACACAATGTCTTGCTGTGGTTATGCCCGTGACCCGGATCTGTCGCTGGAGATGAGCTCTGTGTGGACCTGTGTGGACCTGTGTGGGTGTGGAGGGTCAGCTGGTGTTGTGAATCAGGCCGCTGAGGTGTCAGACACGGCTTTTTCACAACTCCAGGGTTCCTCCCCACCATCTCCTGCTGGGAAATGTCAGAGCAGAGGAGTGGGAGGTTTCCATCTTTTATATTTGTATTTATTTTAATACATATTACTATTTTAAAAAGACCCCTTATGATGAACAAAATAAATGGAGTCAATGTTCCCTCGCCCGGACGTGGGTCACCGGGGCCCAGTGTTGCCAGGTGAGAAATGTAGGATTATCGTACTAGAGCCCCAAAATTATCGTATTTTGAGGGAAATTATCGTACGTACGTCAAAACTTTACTGATATCACTACTAAAAACATCCCTAATTGTAAATTTAATATTAATTTTATTTATTTATTTTTGTTAATGCATTCTTTCTGTTTCATACCTTGGACATCCCATAAAGACATGTTGAACCGTTTCAGGGAGATTGCTGGTGCACATGTCACAAAAAAGTCCTGTTGCAAGCTTTCCAATTATTTTAAGAGATTTATTAAGGTCTGTGTGTCCTGTTCTAATGCGAGTAAGTTCCTGTTTCTTCCTGCTTTCCTTGTATATCCTACCTTTTTTGTTGTGTAAATGTCTTCCTGTATCAGTAATGTCCCAGGTTTCCTGCCATATTTTCTTAATATATTTCTTAATTATCATTTAACATTTAACTTTATATAAATGTTCTCTCACTTTCATCACTTCTTCTTCCAGACCGGTGTCACACGAGACACGGCTGTGCTTTACTGCTTTTTCTTCTTTTCTAACTCATGGGGCGGGCGCAGCGGGCTATTCAGCCAATCATGGCCGTTGTTCTGAGGCAAACGCACGCACGTCACTCTTTAGGTCACATTTAGAAAAGCACGATTGGCTGGAATTTCAAGATGCATTCAGGGTTCACAAAAAAACTCAGACAGACCGTTGCGGCAGGCTGATGGAAACCGATCACAACTACACATTCAAGGAACTGTCAAATTATCGTATTTTTGGCCTTTTTCGGGATTATTGATCGTACATCGTACAGAGGGCAAAATTATCGTACAAATACGATAATTATCGTACACCTGGCAACACTGCCGGGGCCCCACTCTGGAGCCAGGCCCGTAGGTGGGGCACGCTGGCGAGCGCCTGGTAGCCGGGCTTTTACCCATGGAGCCCGGCCGGGCACAGCCTGAAGAGGAGACGTGGGTCCCCCTTCCCATGGGCTCACCACCTGTGGGAGGGGCCAAAGGGGTCGGGTGCAATGTGGGATGGGTGGTGGCCGAGGGCGGGGACCTTGGCGGTCTGATCCTTGGCTACAGAAGCTGGCTATTGGGACGTGGAACGTCACCTCTCTGGTGGGAAAGGAGCCTGAGCTAGTGTGTGAGGTTGAGAAGTTCCGGCTAGAAATAGTCGGACTCACCTCAACACATGGCTCTGGCTCTGGAACAAGTTTCATTGAGAGGGGTTGGACACTCTTCCACTCTGGAGTTGCCCCTGGTGAGAGGCACCGAGCAGGAGTGGGCATACACTTTGCCCCCCATCTTGGTGCCTGTACATTGGGGTTCACCCCGGTGAACGAGAGGGTAGCCTCCCTCTGCCTACATGTGGGGGGACGGGTCCTGACTGTTGTTTGTGCCTATGCGCCAAACAGAAGCTCAGATTACCCACCCTTTTTGGAGTCCTTGGAGGGGGTATTGGAGAGTGCGCCTCCTGGGGACTCCCTTGTTCTACTGGGAGACTTCAATGCTCATGTGGGCAATGACAGTGAGACCTGGAGGGGTGTGGTTGGGAGGAACGGCCCCCCTGATCTGAACCCGAGTGGTGTTCTGTTATTGGACTTCTGTGCTCGTCATGGATTGTCCATAACGAACACCATGTTCAAGCATAAGGTGTCCATATGTGCTCTTGGCACCAGGACACCTTAGGTCGCAGTTCGATGATCAACTTTGTTGTCATCTCATCTGATCTGCGGCTGCATGTCTTGGACACTCGGGTGAAGAGAGGGGCGGAGCTGTCAACTGACCACTACCTGGTGGTGAGTTGGCTCCGATGGTGGGGGAGGATGCCGGTCAGACCTGGCAGACCCAAACGTATTGTGAGGGTCTGCTGGGAACGTCTGGCAGAGTCTCCCGTAAGACGGAGCTTTAACTCCCACCTCCGGGAGAGCTTTAAACACGTTCCGAGGGAGACGGGGGACATTGAGTCTGAGTGGGCCATGTTCAGCGCCTCTATTGTCGAGGCGGCTTATCGGAGCTGTGGCCGCAAGGTTGTTGGTGCCTGTCATGGTGGCAACCCTCGAACCCGGTGGTGGACACCGGCTGTGAGGGATGCTGTCAGGCTGAAGGAGTCCTATTGGGCCTTTTTGGCCTGTGGGACCCTGGAAGCAACTGGTGGGTACCGGCAGTCCAAATGGTATGCATATCGGGTGGTTGCTGAGACAAAAACTCGGGCGTGGAAGGAGTTCGGAGGCGATTCTGGTCCACCATCCGGCATCTCAGGGGGGAAAGCGGTACACCACAAACACTATCTATAGTGGGGGGGAGGGCGTGCTGCTGACCTCAGGATGTTGTGAATCGGTGGGCAGAGTACTTCGAAGACCTCCTCAATCCCACTGGCACGTCTTCCACTGAGGAAGCGAAGCCTGGGGACTTTGGGTCGGGCTCTCCAATCTCTGGTGCTGAGGTCGCCGAGGTGGTTAAAAAGCTCTGCGGTGGCAGGGCTCCAGGGGTTGATGAGATTTGCCCGGAGTTCCTTAGGGCTCTGGATGTTGTGGGGTTGTGTTGGCTTACGCGACTCTGCAATATTGCGTGGACATCAGGGGCAGTTCCCCAGGATTGGCAGACTGGGGTGGTGGTTCCCCTATTCAAAGAGGGGGACCGTAGAGTGTGTTCCAACTATAGGGGGATCACAATCTTAAGCCTCCCTGGTAAGGTCTATATAGACTCTAGCCAGCCATCATGTGAAAAGAAGGAACCCAGACCTAGACCAGTGGTCCTTCCGTATGTTGCGGGAGTGTCGGAGACATTAAAACGTTTATTTTCTAAACACAACGTCCCAGTGGCTTTTAAACCCCAAAATACATTACGGCAAAGACTGGTTCATCCCAAAGATCCAGTCCCCCGGCACAAACAGAGTAATATTGTGTATGCTGTTCAGTGTCAGGAGGGCTGTGATCAGTCTTATATCGGGGAAACTAAACAGCCACTGGCCAAAAGGATGGCCCAGCACAGAAGATCAACATCATCAGGTCAGGACTCTGCAGTCTACACTCATCTCCAGGCCAGCGGTCACTCTTTCAGGGATGAAGATGTTCACATCCTTGATAGAGAGGAACGATGGTTTGAGAGAGGAGTAAAGGAGGCCATCTTTGTGAAAAGAAACCGTCCATCATTAAACAGGGGTGGAGGCCTCCGGGTTCAACTGTCCCCCTCTTACAATGCTGTTATTGCTAGTATCACTCAGCCCTCTGTGAATAGCAAACAACCATCAGGGTGCTAACGATCCATCGTCAGGCTGATGGTCCTCCTTGATCATGTGAGCAGCTGGTTTCGGCTGTCATCAGCAAACTGGTTGTGTAACACTGTGAGAGGGTGCTATTTATAAGACTGAGCTGAATACAGCTTCTCAGACTGAGGAAGTCTTTCGGATGAAAGACGAAACGTTTCTACAGTTGTTTTTTTTGCTTTGTTTTGTTTTTTGAATGTCCAGAGGACCAGACTTAGCTTTTTTAGATTTTTCTACCTGGATTATTGAGCATGCATCACCTAAGTAAACCTGCTTGTCAACACAAACACGTGTCCATGGTCCATGGTCAAGCATGTCTTTTTGTATACATAAAATTGTAGATGTTGCCATTTGAGATTTTCGTTAATGAAATGTGCGTTATAAATTAAATTCATTATTATTATTATTATCACAAATCCTGTTTGAACTGGTTTCCAGCTTCCTGTTTGACCTATTTTAAGTCCACAGAAGAGTGCTACCATGTCTTGGAGGAATTTAATGGCTTTGTTGTACTCTTCCATCTTGTGTCTGCTGAGTCCCAACACGGGGTGGCGAGAGGACATCAGATCAAACCAGTGGTTCACCTGCTCCAGAAACCAGACTGTTGTCAGGTTGGAGGGACGTCGCTGCTCCTGCTCCACCATATATTTCAGACCTGCACTTGCTGACTTGCTGAAAACATGCATTGCAGGCTCCAAATTTATTTTCTCAAAATGACTTGGCTGAAGAGTTTTTTGTGAGAGATTTGGTGCAATTTTCAAAGGCATTTCTTCCTGAAAATCAACCAAATCTTTCAACGGACCCAGTGAAACTTCATTGTGTTGAAATCCCATTTTTGCACAATGTCTGGTGGAATTATAAAAGTCTGTCCACGAACCAGGGCGCTCTTCAAATTCTTTACCTGATGTAGGAAATCTGGATTGAAGTAAAGCCTTTTATCTGGTCTTGCTGGGTGTTGGACAGATGTTTTGTTGTGGCCCACTCCAAATGTTTGCCACATCGCTCTGTTATCACTTCCCATGTCAGTAGAGATGTTTAGCACGAGAAGGCCTATGGAAGCTGCTGTTTCAATGATTTCTAGAATGATTGGCTTATAATTTGCCCCATTGGTAGAATTGCCACTGAAATGGTAAGCCACCACTTGCTTCCATCTTGTTGTGCTTCCTGTATGTAATTAATAAATAGTATAAATATTTTGAGCCCTGGTTGAAAATGTTTGTGCAGATTAAACTTACAGAACTCAGTTTGTGTTGTTGTGATGATGGTGATTTTGCTCCTGCTGACTTGAGATGATGTAATTAATAAACACTAGTAGTAAACGTACTTCATTAAAGCTTGTTTTACATTTTACATATTTTATAATTGTTTCGTAATTTATTTTTGCACAATTAACACTTGTTTTGTCATCTGTTATGATTTTAACCAGAAACAGTTTAATTTAAATTAACATTTTAATCAGTGAATTACAATTTTACAATAGTAGTCAGGCTACAAGCACAATCAACTCTGTTTTCCAGGTACCAGTACTTGGTTGCTATAAAAAACAAAACAAATAGAACAATTATATAATGTGCAGAAATGAAGACTTCATCCCAGATGATAAGGTAAGCTGGAGCAGATACTGCTGGCATGGAGGACAAGGTGGAGCATTCTCATGCAGAGAACATCAGAAATAGCTTCATAATAAGTGTTACTCTTTTTAGTTTTTTTTTTACATGTGTAACATTATAAAACACTGTTGAAATAGCTATATTGATCATTGTATTGCATAGACATTTTTTTCCTAACAAATGTGTTCACAGTCTCGTTTCACTGTAATAATAAATGCATCTGCAAATGCTTTAATAAAATGCATAGTCAGTGAAATAATCAGTAATCAGTTAAGTAATCAGTTTGTTACTGTTCAATAATTACTGAAAGACGCCGGACAAAGTAAGAAAAGTCGATTTTTTTGTGTTCTGTTGTGCCAATAGCTGCTCAAACTGACTGACAGCGACGAGCTGTTTGGAACTATAGCTGCATGAACCACGTGACCGCCTATCGTCGAGTACAAAGAGTGTCTCAACTCTTTCTCTACATGGCTCTGCAAAAGCCCCCCCACACACGGATAAAACCATAAAAACATTCTGGGCTGTTGGACAGCCTGCCATTTTCATGAAATTAAAAGATAATTCTAAAAGAAACCAAACGTATTCCCTTTAAAACAGATTATAAAAAGCTACCATTCATTGTTCTATTGGAAGACAGGACAGAAACAGACTTATCCAGTTAAATAAACGTAACATGGTTGAGTCAGGTCCTCTGGAAGATTCTTCTTTGTTGAAACGTTTTGTCTTTTTTCCAAAATACTTCTTCAGTTTAAGAAGTCTTTCTGACCCGAGTCAATCTTCTTAAACCTGATTTATCGTCTAAAGGTGCTCCTTATGGATGATGGGGTCGCCGTACATGCAGTCCTCCTCCAACGCCAGGTTGTACTTGCTGACTGAAAGCAGTGAAGAGGTTCTTATGTCTTATGTTTTTAATAATAAATATACATTTACATTTAGACAGAATTTGACAGAAATTTCATTTTTGATGTGATGATTGACATATAAACTACATGTATTTTAATATATAGTGAACATTCAGTGAAGTAAAACTGACCAGTATTCATGACAAAGTCAGAGCAAGGATTATTTATTAAATAACTTTAGTATGAAGAGGGAGACGCACATTACCTTATTTTGAAATATGAATGTTTTTCAGAACGTATGTTAGAATATACGTCTAAAATAAAAACATATACTTCAAAGGGACTCATATTTTTAAACTATAATTAATGTTGAATAATTACTAGATACATTAATTAACGTATTACCATTTCTGTGCTCTTTAGAAGACTTAGATGGGTCCTTCATCCTAGGAAACTTCCTGTTGCAAACCGGAGTCACACTCACTTCCTGAACGTAAAAGCTAAAAAGAAAACTGCTGCAGACCTAAATTATAACCAGCAGTTTCTTGTTCATCACTCGAAATAACTTCGGCTTCCCAAACTGAAGACAAATCGCTCTAATATTTACTTAAATTGATAAATTTGTCGGAGTTTATATGCTCCGCCATTGTATTTTACAGGGGGCGTTCCAGCACACATTCCTCTTCGTACGTCACTGACGTCGTGCGTAAGTACCCAGATTTCCCGTGAAGAAACACGGCGCAAATTTTAAACTCATTTTGAAACGAATTTTCATTAATTCATAATTTTGTTTGCAAAAACGAACATAGTTGAATGATACAAGATATATATCTTGTGCCATTTTATGCAAAGTTCAAAGATGTCACAGACACTTAAAGTAATATTCTAATTTTCTGAGATGCTGAATTTGGGGTTTTCATTAGTTGTCAGTTAAAATAATCAACATTAAAATAAATAAACGTGAAATATATCAGTCTGTGTGTAATGAATGAATATAATGTACACGTTTCACTTTTTGAATGGAATTACAGAAATAAATCAACTTTTTCATGATATTCTACCTGTAATTTTATGACCAGTACCTGTACTGTATTACATCCTCTAAACACTCAGAGTAACGCTGTCTGAATTACATGTTTTCCACTGACAATGTTTAACCATTTTTTTCTGGTGATTTTTCACAAAATCCCTCTGACCACAAAGCATTTGTAATGCAAGACTCTGACAATGTTGTCGGAGGAAAAGGGGGTGCAGCTCGTGCTAGCCTGGTTAAAACCAGACCCTTGTCCTTCACTTCGCTTCGTACTAGGGTCTGGGACTTCTCCCATAGACAACGATTTCTCCGGTAGATTTTTGACCGGACCAATCAGAGAACAGAAGGCGGATTACCGGACCAATCAGAGAACAGAAGGCGGAGTTTTGAACGACGTCGACTGACGTCGTCAGTTAAAATGGCTGCCGCCACGAAGGAATTTTCAAAAACAAGGTAAAAAACTATTATTTCTTTGCTGAGAAAAAATATATTTCTTAGCTGACGTTATATCAGAAGTGTTCCTGAGCTTAACAGTTCCTAAATCAATTCACGAAATGGTCAAATCTGCTGGATTTAAATTGTTTCGGTTTGACATTTTCCAAACAGCCTCGGGTGCGCTACGAAAATAAATGATAAAAAATCGAATTTTATCTCAAATGTTTCATCCAGGCCAACAGTCAGTAAATTAGAGCCATATAATTACACACTGGTAGCAGAAAAAATATCCACCGAGTGGTTTCTGAGCTATTTATCTGATAGCCTGGACCTCGCCAGGCTAAACTAACAAAACTCCGCCTTCTGTTCTCTGATTGGTCCGGTCAAAAATCTACCGGAGAAATCGTTGTCTATGGGAGAAATCCCAGACCCTAGTACGAAGCGAAGTGAAGGACAAGGGTCTGGTTTTAACCAGGCTACCGTAACCCATGTGACATCAACCATTTTTAGAGTTGTTGTTGTTGTTGAATAAGAGCAAAGAGCTTTAAACAAATGCATAAAAGTATTTTCAAAAGCTTTAACCTTCTTTTTTTCTTTTATGCAACAGCTGCATTTGTTCTCCTGACGTATGAAATATCTACAAGAAAAACTACTGGAATTTAATCAAAATGTTATTTTGGTTAAATTCATCCAAAAACTACTGGAATTTAATCAAAATGTTATTTTGGTTAAATTCATCCAAAAACAGAGAAGTTCACGTTTTAATTTTCCCGCGTTTTTATGAACACGAGAGACAATTTGATCCAATTCAGTTTATTTAAATAGCGCCAAGTCACACAACAGAAGCCATCTCAGGGGACTGAACAGAAACATTCACGTCCATAAAACGTCAGTTAACGTCGCGATAAGAAGAGAAAGTTGTTTCAGTCACAGACGTAAAAGTTGTGATAAGTGAACAATGACTTGTGTGTCAGGTCCGACCCCACCGGTACACTTGCCTTGTAAAACTCCCAGAACTTCTCCCGAAACTCTGCCNATTATATAATATAACATTTTGTTACTTATGTATAGAGCTCATAATAATACACTACTGTCAAATATCCAAATGTATTTTGTGAAAAGATCAGGCTGCTACAATCTCAAAGGAAAATATGTATTTGTAAAACCGCAATTTAGAACTAGTTTGAAGGGAAGAACTACCGTAATTCAGGGAGTAGGATTGTGGAATAACTTAATGACAGAAATTAAGGAAGCCAAATCAATCCCTGTCTTTAAGAAACTGGTTAAAGTTGAATTGTTAAACAAATATAAATGAATGTATTTTTGAGTAATATATATAATTGAAGGTTGAATGAGTTATTTACTTGTTTTGTTATTATAGAACAATTTGTTTGAATTAGATAAATAAGGAGCAGATTTAACAAGATATTTTCTTCATCTGCTACCTCTCATTTTATACGGTTTCTTTTTAATTCATATATGTCAATTGTTGTATTTCATTATTGTAAAATGAATAAAAATTTAAACAAATAAACAAAATAAATAAATATATTGGTAGAAGGATGTTAGAAATGCAGCTGCCAGGAAAAAGACACAGAGGAAGGCCAAAGAGGAGATGCAGTTAGAGAGGACATGAAGGTAGTTGGAGTGAGGACAGAGGATGCAGAGGACAGAGTGAGGTGGAGGAGGATGACTCGCTGTGGAGACCCCTGAAAAGGGAAAAGCCGAAAGAAGAAGAAGAAGAAGATTTTCCTAACAGTGTTTCTAACTCAGACTGCAGGTTTACTCATGGTTCCTAGAGTTTCCAAATTTAAAATGAGAGGAAGATCTTTCAGTTGTCAGGCTCCTCTCTTGTGGAACCAACTTCCAGTTTCTGTCCATAAGGCTGACACATTGTCCAGTTTGAAGACTGGGATTAACACTTTACTTTTTCATAAATCCTATAGTTAGGGTTGGCTTGGGTTTCCTGAGCTGTCCCTTAGTTCTGTTGCTATAGGCCTAGACTGCTGGAGGACAAACTGACCTCACTTCCTCACTGTTGATGTCTTTAATCTCTCAACTCTACATGGCAGTATTTGTAATTATTGCTGTCATTTACCTGTGTTTTTTATTGTTTTTCCTTCTCTTAGAAACTACACCTGAACCATAGAAAAAACACCTGGACCATAGAAACTGCATATGGACCATAGGGAAAAAAAAAACACATGGACCGTAGAAACTAACAAATGGACCATAACTACCCGGTACACCTGAACATAAAAACTATACCTGGACCATGGACCCTACACCTTAACCATAGAAACTACTTCCAAATAGCAAATGGACTGTACTTATAGCTCCTTTCTATCTTATCAAGACACTCAAAGTTCTTTACAACAATCTCTGCCTCATTCACCCATTCATACAGCGTACTGGATCTCTATAAAGACTAATCAGAGCTTTATCACATTCAAACACTGATGAAACACATCGGAGGCAATGAGGGGTTCGGTGTCTTGCCCAGGGACACTTCAGCATGTGACTGCTGGTGGAATCGAACCACCAGCTCTCGTACTGGAGGGCGACTGCTCTAACCACTCAGCCACAGCCGCCCCCACCTGGACCAGTTGTATGTTTGTGTTCTTCTGGTCAAACCCTCAGCCAGCAGAGGTAGATGCCCATCCTGACGAGTTCAGGTTGCTTCCATCTGGACGCAGGTTTCCACAACCCAAATGTAGAACGAACAGATTTAAAAACTCATTTATCCCAGTAGCAATCAGGTTTCTTAATGCACACTAATTTTAAGACTGTTATTTTAATGTTTTATTGTCTTGTGTTTATATGTGTATGTGTGTGTAAGTGCATATGTATGTATGAAACTGTGCACACCTATTGACTGCAAATCTAATTGCCCCTCGGGGATAATAAAGGAACTTGAACTTGAACTTGAGCCTCTTTCTGGTTCTGATTCTGCTGGAGGTTTCTTATTGTTAAAAATGAATTGTTCCTTCCCACTGTCGCCAACATGCTGCTCAGGACTAGGGATGGGGCCAATCCGATCCAGTATCGGCATCCGATATCAGCATAATTTAAGCATCGGATTTTCCGATCCAACCTGCCAATATTTCCGATCCGACTTCAAAGAGCGCATGTGTTCCACCATATTATGTGACTGCCGTTTTAACATTGTGTGAGTTAAACCCAATGAAGACACTCTGGGCCTCACAACAGGAAACACCCAAACTTTAACAGCACACAAGAGGCAGGTCTATATCACAGACATCCTTTTCACTCATGGTGCAGCTGGAAAACTAAAAAACCGCTAAGCATTATGGGAAAGACAACACAGTCCACTCCCCTTAACCACTACGGGAGTGGATTTTGTTGTCTTTCCTATAATGCTTAGCAGTTTTTTAGTTTTCCAACTGCACCATGAGTGAGAAGGACGTCTGTGATATAGACCTGCCTCTTGTGTGCTGTTAAAGTTTAGGTGTTTAATGTTGTGAGGCCTAGAGTGTCTTCATTGGGTTTAACTCACACAGTGTTAAGACAGTAGTCGCAGTTCAAAAAATACATCATTACAGCCTCAAATACCTGAACGGTATCGGATCGGAAAAGTATCGGTATCGGTCGATACCCAGATTTAAGTATCGGATCGGAAGTAAGAAATGTGGATCGGTGCATCCCTACTCAGGACAGGGGATTGTTTCAAAGGAAAGACTCAACAGAATCTGCTGGATAACGTTTACTAACTGGCATTTCTTAACGATCTGTATGTGACTGTTTTAATTGCACTGAATCGACTGCTCTTAGATTTGAACCTAAATTAATTGACTTCTTTTGTTGTGAAGTTTTTTGTCACTAACATTTATAAATAAATTGAAATAAATGTATTAACATATGCAGGTGCATGTTTTAATCACATCAGTAACTTCAAGGTACTAATCATGTTTCAAAATGAAATACTATTTTTAATCAGACTGTAGCTTCATTTTTAGATGTTGTCCAGGATACCAGCAGGTTTTCAGCTGCATTGCCAGCCTTCTGTCTTCTCCCTCCTCTTCATGATGCCTACATTTTTAGTTGATGTTTGTGTGCAGCCAAAGTGATCTCTGTATTTTTTAAATAAGCATGATATTGGATTCCAGCTGGAGTTAATCAGAAATGCTGCACGGTGCTTGGAGGTGCATGGTGTACGCAGGGTGGAAAATAACCATCAGCCTCCAGCTTACAGGAGAAATGTTTGTACAGAAACTGGGACGTGATTCAGCCATTTACTTTGGCAAGCGAGCTTTATATGATACCTTTTTAAGATTTGATAAATCTGTTGCAAGCTTCCCTTTTGGTGGGTGTAAGAAAGATGGTTTTAAGACGGCAGATGTGAACACTGCTGATGAAGCTCGCTCGAGTTGAACTGCAGGTCAACTGCAAAATAAGTGAAGGTCACTGCGAGCTGTCCCCACATGTGGAGTTACGAGACAGATGTGGAGCTATGAGACGACCCCCTGCTGGGACCTGAGCTGGTCCTTAAAGTGTTGCCAGAGACGACGGTCGCTGATGTGCCTGAAACACTACAGCAGCACCCCATCGCTCTGATTCTCTTCTGCAGCATCGATCACACTCTGGTTTCTTATCTTCATACTTGAGCTTTATCATAAAAATCATCTGAGAACAAGAAAGGAGAAAAGGTTTTCTCGTGTTCCCTTAAAGAAGGGTAAACACGTCTGTAGCGCTCGCCTGGAACCGACTCAAAGCAGGACTCGTAACAATTTTTTTTTTCAAGTTAGACTTTTGACTCAAAGGACAGTCTGGTGATTTCTGAAGAGATGGCCCGTCAAGCAGTTATAAATAGTAACTTATCTGCCTTGACATCAGTCAAAGAGCACAGAGGAGGGAGGAAAGGGTCAAAATCTACGCCAACATCTCCTCTGAAACAACACACTGGTGTGGTTTTAGCCATTGCCTAATATTAAACCTCTTCTCAGCACTGTCTGTGTACTGTACACATGTGCCTGCACCTTACGTTCACATAACACGAGA
>JBBPBX010000255.1:0-12296 GCA_038048925.1 Garcialebias charrua
ACCTCAACCTAGTCCGTGACCAAATCTCGCTCCTTCTTAAGCTGCTGAACGAAGGACTCAGCTTCTGCTGCTTTATCAAAAGTGTATCGTTTCTTCTTGTAGGTCACCAAAAGCATGGCCGGATGAACAACACCGTAGCGCAGCTCCGGTACCTCCTTGGAAATAGAAGCTAGATCCTTCTTTACTTGGTCGAATAACTTGCGCTTTTTCATAAGCTCGGCAGAGACGTCTGGGAAGAACATCACTCTTTTATTCTCCAAGTATATCTCTCCCCTCGCCCTGGCAGCCTTCATGATCCTGACTTTGTCAGCATAGTTCAGAAGCTTAATGACCACCGCTCTGGACCGTGACCCCGCTGCGTCAGCCTTCCCGATTCTGTGTGCCCTCTCTATGATCAGCGGGACTGGAAATGTTTCTGCACCAAACTTTTCAGGCAGCCACTTCTCCAAAAAAGCACACATGTCAGAGCCTTCAGCCCCTTCAGGGAGACCAATAAGACGCAGATTGGAGCGGCGACTGTGATTTTCCAAATCGTCTATTTTTAGTTGAAGAGCATCAATAGCAGTTTTCATAGCAGTGTTGTCGGCTTGCAGGGAAACAACAATATCCTCGTTAGTGCTAATTCTATCCTCAGCTTGCGCAACACGTGCAGCAACAGTTTTTATATCCGATTGCACCTCCTGGATAGCAGTTAGCAAGCTATCAAACCTCTTCACAAAGTCATCTTTCATCGAGTTAATAGCTGCTACGAGGTCGGTGGTACCTGTTTCCATGGCCGCCAGTCCATCATCATCTGTGACTGTGGATTTGTTGTTAACGGGAGATTTATCCGAAGCGCCTCCGCCAGCTGGAGGAGAAGCCGCACCGCCGCTGTAGGCCATGCTAACGCTAGCTAGCCTGCTGCTCCCGGACTGTTGCACTGGGCTCAACATAGACGTTATCAAAGCCTTTTTAGAAGTCGGTTTTGCAGTCTTCGGTGCCATCTGGTCAGCGATAACTAGTCCAGTTGACTGAAGAGACGCGAAGCAAGTTAGTATAGGTTGTTAATTTAGTTTTTTAGAAAGAAAGCTGGACAGGGCTTCAACGCACGTCCACTCAGCACCGCGTCATAACCGGAAGTCTGTCACAATCGACGAAACATTTCTACTTTTTTTTTGTTTTGTTCTGTTTTATTTTTTGAATGTCCAGAGGACCAGACTTAGCTTTTTTAGAAAGCCACAAAAACTTAAAGCTTAAAAAAAACGCTTAAACTTGTATTAAACTTTTATTTAGTTTTTTTTTTTTTTTTTTGTAATTAAAGTTTTTAATTAATTTTTACTATTTACACAAAATCATACAGTGTCAAATAAAGTAATATGAAAAAGAAAAAACAAAACAAAAAAGAACATAAAGCTGGTGCACTCCCCTCTCTCTCCTCCTCCCCCCAAACAACAATATACCACAGGTGTAACGATACATCCAAAAAGAAAAAACAAAGAAAACATTTCTGTAATCACTGTAAACTGCGGAGCTCAACAGTCGAATATAATTTAAATCATCGTTACATTTTTTAGTGAGTCCCAGAAACTGTCCCAATCCTTATCTCTGCTCCCTTTCAAATTGCTGAGCATGACCTCATAAGAGGCTGCCTCAGTCATCGATTTAATCCAATCGTTGATTCCAGGACGCTTTACAGTCTTCCAATGTCTTAAAATGATCCTGGATGCTGTCACAAGACCGACCATGATAATTGAAAGGGTTCCTTTGGGAATGTCCGGCATTTGGGATCTGTCTCCCAGTAAACACAGTTCTGGGGCCCGGGGGACTTCTGAGCCAAACCAGGCACTCAGAATCTTCAAAACTTCAATCCAAAACGGTGTAATCAGGGGACATTCCCAAAAACAGTGTAAATATGTACCCACCTCTTTTTTACATTTCCAACACAAATTATCTGTCATTAGTTTCATTCTGTGCAATCTGGTAGGGGTATGATAATATCTATGTAACACTTTATACTGTATGAATTTATTTCGGGCTTCTTTTACATATTTACCGCTCCCTGATAGAACTTCCAGCCATTCTTCCTTTGTGTACTTGATTTTCAAGTCTCTTTCCCAAATAAGTTTAATATTCAGTGATTCACCACTCAAACTTCCACTCAAAAGTTTATAAAACCGGGAGGTCGTGTGGCGATCACGTGGCAGTCTAATAAAATCTAAAATCTCATTTTCCACACTGTCTTTGACTTTGGCGGTCACGCAGTGTCTCATCTGTAAATATTTCCAAAAGTTTGCTCTGCCTTCCAATTCAAATGTACGTTTCAACTTCTCATAGGACATAAGTTGTCCATCTTTATACAGATCTCCAATGGTAGTATTTAGTTTTTTTTAATCTGGGGCGGTTGTGGCTGGAGTCCCTCCAATGGGAGGGTGGAGGTTTGATTCCAGCAGCGGTCACATACTGAAGTTTCCCATTTCCGAAGAGAGTAGTTCGATTTTTTTCACCATTCTCCTTTTGTTGCGTGCATTCCGGCAGCTGTCTGCTCGTATGAACAAATTCATTCATTCATTCAAGCTTTATTTAGTCAGGTAAATCGTTTGAACCTCATGGGCTCATTTACGAAAGCGACCTGCTAAAACTAAAGAACAATGAACAGCAGTGGTAGAATTTCCTTAAACAATAAACAAACAAACAATAAACAATAGAAAACAAAAGAGAGAAAAAAAATTTTTTTTTTTTAACAAAGTATCAAAAAACTAGCAAAACATTATAAGGTAGATGTATAAAATCAAAGACAGGAACAAATCTGCATTGGTTTTTGCCAGGATTCCAACAGATTCTGAAAACCATTTAGAGAAGTCAAGGTCGAGAGCTTCAGATCTTTTTGTAAGATATTCCATGAAGCAGGAGCGGAGTAGGAGAAGGCCCTTTTTCCAAGTTCAGTCCTCACTGACGGAACACTGCAGGTAATCATGTCCTGAGAGCGCACGCTGTAGCTGCACTCACGCAAAGACATGTAGGAGGAGATGTATGAGGGCAGCAGACCAAGAAGTGATTTAAAGATGAAAATGTACCAGTGGAAGAGTCTGCGTGAGGTTAATGATGTCCAGTTAACCAGTGAATACAGGGTGCAGTGGTGGGTACGATAATCACAACCAGTTATGAATCTTAGTGCACCATGATAGACAACATCCAACATCCGCAGGGTGCTTGTAGGAGCATTCATGTAGAGATGTCACCGTAATCAATGGAGGGAAGGAAAGTCACAGATACAAGGCGTTTCCTAACATTCAGTGTTAGACATGATCTGTTTCTGAAAAAGAAACCCAGTTTAACTTTCAGTTTCTTCACTAGGTTTTCCACGTGGAGTTTAAAAGAGAGATGTGAATCGATCAGGATACCCAGATATTTATAGGAATCAACAAACTCAATAGGGACACCATTTGAAGATAAAATCAGAGGAGGATCTGCTGGAACCGCCTTCCTATTTGAAAAAAACATCCCTTTTGTTTTATCAGCATTTAGGACAAGTTTGAGACGGAACAAATCTGACTGGATGATGTCAAAAGCGGATTGCAGTAACTGGAAAGCCTTAGCTACTGTTTTAGCTCGGCAATAAACAACTGTATCATCAGCATAGAAATGTAAGGATGCATCAGGGATGCAGTGACCTACATTAGCTATGTAGATTGTAAAGAGAGTGGGTCCTAAAACTGAGCCTTGTGGTACACCATTTTTAACTGTTAAATAGCTGGAAGAAGTACCGTTATGTTGAACACATTGCCTCCGATTGGAAAGATAGTTAGAAAACCAACCGATGGTGTGATCAGAGAAACCGATTTCTGAGAGCTTATGACACAGGATGTTATGATCCACAGTGTCAAAAGCTTTAGACAGGTCTAAGAAAAGTGCAGCACAATAGTCCTTAGCATCCAATGCTTCAACAACATCATTCAGAACCTTCAGAGAAGCAGTTGTTGTGCTGTGTTTTTTCCTGAAACCAGATTGATGAAGAGGTAAGATGTTAAATGAGTCCAGATAATTTTTGATCTGAGAGTTTATCAGTTTTTCTAGAACCTTGGCTAAGATGCAGAGTTTAGAGATCGGTCGATAATTGTTCAGTGAGGTGGGGTCACCTCCCTTCAGCAAAGGAAGAACAAAGGCTGTTTTCCAAGCATCCGGAATGGTGTTTTGGCTTATGGACAGATTAAAGATGTGGGTCACAGGGACTGTGATGATATGAGCAGCCAGCCTTAAGAAATAAGGTGGAAGTTCATCTGGACCTGCAGATTTTTTAGGATCAAGATCATTTAACAGTTTATTTACCTCACTGACTGAGAACGGAGAAAAAGAGAAGGTGTGATTAACTGATGATTGACTTGTAGGAGGGATTTGATTTGTAGAAGTTTGATTATTAGATAAAGTGGCTGATTTTCCATTTGTAACTGTGTCAAATAATGAACTAGAAGCAACAAAATGTTTATTGAAACAGTTCAGGATCTCGTGCTTATTTGACACAGGAACAGAGTCAACAAGAAATTGTGATGGGAGGTCAGATGATTGGGGGGTGCCTGAGAGAGATTTGATGGTTTTCCAGAATTTTTTAGGATCGTTTAGATTTTTGGAGGTCTGAGATAAGAAGTAGTTACGTTTTGCGGCTTTGATGGCAGTTGTGCATTTATTCCTTAGCTGCCGAAATTTCAACCAATCAGTGTCTGAGTGTGATTTTCTTGCTGCGGCCCAAAGATGATCTCTCCAGTGCAGGAGATCAGCTAGTTCAGGAGTAAACCAGGGGCTGTCACGGCTCTTTATCCTGAACTGCCGGAAAGGTGCGTGTTTGTTTACAAAGTAAATGAAACTATCATGAAAATAGTTCCAAGCGGTGTTCACGTCATTGATTTGTAGGATACGTTGCCAATCAAAGAGGGATAGATCCCAAAGGAATGACTGTTCACTGAAACGTTTCAAATCCCTTTTTTGAATTATTCTGGGCTTAGCAGGTGGAAGTTTAGTAGATCTAAGAGCTGCTATTACGGAATGATCACTCAAAACGTTGGCAAATACACCTATACCAGGAAATTTGTGAGGTGCATTTGTGAAAAACAGATCTAAGATAGAAGATTTTTCGGGACATTTTATGTTTGGTCTGGTGGGAGAATCGATAAGTTGTGTTAGATTGAGAGATAGGCAACATTCCTTGAATTTATCACAGAGGGGGGTCGACTTATTCCAGTCAATGTTGAAATCTCCAGCCATAACAATCTCATTCATAACTGTGTAGTTGTTCTGAGAGCCATGCATGAACCGTATCGCTCCGACACTCCGCTGCATGTGTTTCATGTCCGTGAGCTCTGGACATCAAACACATCTCGCATGCAACAAAGAGTCAAGTTAAAGCGAGAGCGACACCTGCCCCTCTTTCCTCTTTGGATCTGACAAAATGTTGTAGTTTTATCAATGAGTGTGCTCGTTGATCCTGACTTCCTCATTTTGATTTTAAAAATCAGAACAAATGGTTGTATTCATTTTTTAGGCCAAAGTGTTTTATACAACACTCCTGAGTTAAAATGATGCTGATCAATTTGAATTTTTTATTGATTATGTTTTATTTTATTTTTCAGTATCAAAATGGTCAAAAATGTTTATAGTTTAAATAAGTTTTTTCCAGGCAAACTGATGCACTTTAAGTTGTTTCTGTTACAAAACCAATGATATTAAAGTTATTATTCGTTGTAAGTTGATCTATATTATTTTCTTTACTTTAAGGTTAATAAGGATACAATGTAATGCAGAGATGTACTTGTAACCTTTTTATAGACAAATTATACTTTTTACAGTCGCAGCAGAGAGTTGTGGGGCGGGGGGCATAACAGAAAATAATTGAGAAGCACTGACCTACAGGGACGAGGTGGAACAACGGACTGCTTGTTGCAGGGGAACAATCTGCTCCTCAACACCTCAAACACTAAGGAGCTGATGGTCGGCGTTCAGGAAAAAGAACATGGCGGTCCCACCCCTGATTATAAGCAGAGACGTGTGGAGAGAATAGCTAACTACCGTTTCCTGGGAGTCCATATTGACCTGGAGCATGAACACCTCTGAGACTCCCTGAGAGTGTTCAGGAGGAACAATAGCACCCAGAGACTGCTGGCGTCTTTCTACTGATGATCCGATGTGTAAGCAGTGATGTCTTCATGAGATTCTTTATCATTAGAATCAGAATCAAAATCAGAATAAGCTTTATTATCATTGCACCGAGTTACAGTGAGAACATGCACGCACAGACATATGAAGATGGACTAAGTGACGAAGCTGCAGATATTTTTTTCTAAGTGCAGCCTTCTTATCCTTTATCAGAATAATAATCTTAGATATGAAAAGGGAGAGAACCATGAGGGCAGATAGTGGTATTACAAAAAACATCTTTCACATCTTGTCTGTCAGGAAACAATTTGAGACATCAAAAAACTCTACCAGCAGCACAGTTAAAACAGATTACATATGCATTTGAGGTCGAGGTGGTGAGATTAGTCCATGAGCCTTTTTCACATCAGCCACAGTTCTGATGATGTTGTTCAGCCAGCAGTTCTGATAAGCTTGCACAGAAAGTTCTCGGAGTTGTGATAGATAAAGCTTATTGTCCTTGGTTACTCATGACCCAGGATAAATTTGATAGTCGGCCCATTTCCAAGGCCGGTGGGGAGTCAGATTCAGATAAGCTTGATTGTTGATTTTCTTCAGGCTGACAGATTTTTTTCTTCAGCCTCGAGTCCATCTGAACGATCTGTTTCCAAAATGGCCTACCGTATTCACCGGAGGAAAATACGCTCCGGTGTTTAAGACGCTTTGTCCAATTATTAACAATAAACAAGAAAAAAACGTACACAATACGCCCCGGTGTTTAATACGCGTCATCACCACGCGACGCGTCAGCGCCTCATTTGCCCTAATCAAGATGGCGGCGACAGAAGCAAGCGAGTACGAAGATCTTCACAAGGAAACACGGTAAAACAATTATTTCTTTGCGAGAAAAAATATATTTCTTAGCTGACTTCATAGCAGACGGGCTCCTGAGCTTAACGAAATGTTCAAATCAGCTGGATTTAAAAAAAAAAGTTCGCTGAATTTTAGGCAGGCGCCAGGCGGGTCAAACCGGACGCTTTCTTTCTTTAAATTTAGCTAAATAAACGCTTAAAAAATATATTTCTGAGCTGACTTAATAGTAGACGTACTCCTGAGTTTAACGAAATGTTCAAATCAGCTGGATTTAAAAAAAAAAGTTCGCTGACTTTTATGCAGGCGCCAGGCGGGTCAAACCGGACGCTTTGTTTCTTTAAATTTAGCTAAATAAACGCTTAAAAATATATTTCTTACCTCACTATAGCAGACGGGCTCCTGAGCTGAACCAAATGTGAAATCAGCTGGATTTAAAAATCCGCGGTGTGGTTTATGAGTGGTATCTTGCAAACAAAAACAGCTACATCCACAGCAGGGAGCGGGCAGCGACAGTCATCAGTCCGACCAAAGGAGGCTTTTTTCGGACACAGCAAGTAGAAACTTCTGGAAGTGGCCCCTCTTCCTCTTCACTCTCTGAGTCCTCTGCTGGCTGCTGCCTACAGCGCCTCTATAGCGGCCGAAACTGGTACTGCACCATTTTCGCCAAAAATGAAAAACGAAGAATCAGAGCGAAAAATGAGTCTAAAAATATGGGAAAAAATCCATAAATAATACTCTTCGGTGTTTAATACGCTGGACATTCAAATGAGCAAAAATACTGCGTATTATAGACCGGTTTTTACGGTAATTGTGGGAATCCTTCGCAGGCCACCTGCGGCTTCTGGGACTCGTCAGCGTGGTGGGCTCGACCTTGAAGGAGGCTTATAGCATGGATAAGAGGAAATCGCCTCCACCTTACAGTTTAGCTCGTAAATCAGCTGGTTGCCTTCTCTTATCCATGCTATGAGCCTCCTTCAAGGTCGATCCCACCACGCTGACGAGTCTCATAAGCCGCAGGTGGCCTGCGATTCTCATAAATCGCCTCCACCTTATGGTTAAGCTCGTAAATCAGCTGATTTTGCGAGGTCACGGCACGGATCAAACCTTCACACTGACTCGGAAGCTTTGTCATGGCTGAAACTGCTGCCGATGCCTTCGTCAATTTCCGATAGAACAGAGCCCCTCCGATGCCAAAAAGCAGAGTCCCTGCTATCATAAATCCAAATATGTAAACATATTTAACGTCCTCCACAGACAGGACTGAGAGACACATCACCTGCCACTCCCCACGAGTCCATGACGTATCCCACAGTGTGCGTCTGAGCTGGACACGCCGGGTCCCCAGAGAGGAAATTCAAACCATCCTTACCACCCCTGATCTCCTGTCACATTGAAGAAATGCACGTCACTCGCTGCCCTTCATGCCAAAGTTGAGGTACGTGTTGTGGCAAAAGAGAACTTTTGCTCTGGGAAGCAAACCCAAATTCTGTTGTATTTAGGTGTAATGACAATAAAAGTCTATTCTATTCTCTATCGTAGAATGAGCAGGTGTGAATGTGTAAATGAGGCACAGACTGTGTTGTAAAGCGCTTTGAGTATATTTAAGGCATATAAAGGTGATATACAAGTACAGTCCATTTAGCATTTATCTACAGGTATTTCAACATTTATGTTTATCGTAAAATTTTATTTTCTTATTTTAAAATGGCTTCTAACCAGCTTGCTAAACACTTAATTTGTGTTTTTCCATGAATCAGTTTTAAAACTGTCCCTGTACAGCACTTTGTTGTGCACCGTCACTGTTTAAAGTGCTTTATAAATAAAGTGGTATGGTAAAACTATCGTGATGTTTGTTTATTGGCTTTAAAAAAGAGTCCAACTCTGAGCAGCTGAAGTGAACACACTCTTTATTTATTGGTCAGAGTTCTGTTGTTGGTCTGCACATAGCCGAAACACGTCAGGCCACAAGCCTAACGTTACACTGCTCATGCTAACAAATGGGTCAGGAGTTTACACAGTGGGTAAAACACATCAGTCAGCACCAACACAACATGGTTTGGAATGATTTCCTAACAGCTGGACTAACAGTCACCTTTGGTTTGAATGTTTTTATGAATTTCTAGGTATAAACACTAAATGTTTTTATTTTTACGTTTCTTTTAAAACGTGGCAGGCCGGATGAACATGCGCACAGTTTTCAGGCTGTACGTCATTGGTTTATATGTCTCCCACACAATGCCATTCTCAGTCTGATAAGGCGTGATTGTTTTTGGGTCGTATGAGCCTTTGTGATAGATCCCGTTGAGGTTAGCCGACTGGCAGCTGTGGTACCACCACCCGCCGCCAAACTCCTGCGCACAGTTCCCTCGCCACTCATCGTTGTCCTTATCAAAGGTGCTGAACTTCTTGCCATTGTGGGACATGTCCAGTGCCTTTTCAGGCATCACCAGAGCGTCCCCGGCGTCTCCGATATACCCCGACACGTGGAGTGGGTACCCTTCCTCCTCTGTACCCACCCTAACTGTGTATTCAGCAGTAACCACGCCCCCCTCCCAATCCTCCAGCTCCACCTTAAGCATGGTCTCACTCTGATTGGTCAACAGGTAGAGGTTTTGGTTGCCCAGCCAAAACTCTCCCTTCCCTTTAGCGTCAACCAAGCCAAACCCATTGCGGTACTCATCCCAGGTGCGGTTGAAGCTGACAGAGCCACTCTCCCTCTGTTGGACTAACAACCACCCTCCCATGATCCCTTCCTGCTGGCAGTACACCTCCACTGAGGCTGTGGAGGCCGAGCTGCGGGGTTTGATTCTAAAGAGGCCGTTTGTTTCCCCTTTCAGGTGCTGCTGGTAGGCGTCGACACAATCTGCAAACAGAGAGGGGTACACTGAAGACCGCCAGGTGGCTCGGACCAGCATAGGCTCAGCTGGATGTAATTTACTGCAGAGATCAAAACAAATACTTCTCCCTAAGAGAATTTAAAAAATCTAAGATATCTTTCATTTATACTCCATTAGACCAATCTCAGTTTGGACCACTGATAAGATTTGTTAGCCTACCGCACTTTTATCTTTAGTTTCTGTGGACATTCTTTGGTAACGTAGTGATCTAAAATACCTCAACTCATCTAACAAATATGATACTGACTATGGATGTCTACAAACTCGATGGTCAATAAGATAAAGATACTGCCTTCACTACTGGTTTTGGGTACATAAAGCTAGCTAGCTCCTGCTAAAGAAGTCTATCTAGCTGGTCGTTCCCTTTGTGGTTTTGAAGATTTTACTCCAGAGCTGATGTTTTGGTACCTTTTCCTACATAATCATCCTGCCGTTCCACAGTTGAGGTCTTCACACTCCGTGCATGGAAATCAGGAACATCATCTTCTGCGTTGTCAAACGTGAACCCTCCGAGGTCAAGCCCTGTTTCAAAAGGATCCGAGAACCCAATGTGGTCCGCCAACAGGCTTCCCTTAGCGCTGCCTGTCTGGGTGGTTTTGGTTTGAGTCGATGAGGAAGAGGATGTGTGGGTAAGTGTTGGGAACAAGGAGCTCAACCCTCCCTTTGTAAACTCGGTCATCCCCTGACACTCTGGCCCCCCGGTGAACCCTTCCTCTACCGTTTCTACTGGTCCATCTTTTGTTTGGACCACTTTCCTCCTAGTGGTTTTGGTGCAGCCGATGGTTTTGGAGGACACATAACTCGTGCTGGGCTGGCCAAGGTCAAACCCTCCAAAGCCAAAATCATCTGGTCCTCCAAGCTCAGTGATGGATTTAGATGGGCCTGAGGAGGGCGAGAATGGAGGGGGGGTAGACGAGGAATGGGCAGTACCTGGGACCTTAGATATGGTTGCTGGAGAGGAGCTGGAACCTTCCTCCTCCAAGACCAACTGAACCGTGTTCACCTGAAAATACAAGAAACAAAACTTCAAATTCAAGGAAATACCTTTTGACTGAAGTGTGATTCAACGTTTCGACAGTTGTGAGGCTGCATGATCTCAGATGAATACAAAGTTTCATCATTTATTACCACAAAATAAACACCTTAACTATTCTACAAATTCACAAAATACTATAAAATGACTAACATCATTTCAGAAAATATTCATTGGATGTCCATCTACGACTGATAAGAGTTAACGTGATTCATGAAGAACTGAATTTACAAACACAGTAATGGCTTCAGTCATTTTACAGGTAATAAGTTGAATTTTGGTGTGGGAGTAGCTGAGAGTCATCCCTAACTCGTAATCAGAGCCCTAGCTGATAAGGTGACTTCTTCATTTAAAACTTTGGTGTTTAAGGCAATATAAAAAAGTAATTCCCTTAAAAAAAAGATAGTTTATTTTTGTAAATTATGTGAGCGAAATCTAGGCAAAAAATCTGAAATCCTCTCAAAATGTCGTTAACTGATTTAAGAAAGTTTTTCTTTCACATAAATCCTGACATTCTGAGTAAAACACGCAAACTTGGGCTCATTTTTGAATACTTTGGGAAGTGATTTAGATTAAATTAAATGTGAATTTGACCAGAGGTTTTAGAAACATTAGTTTTAAATGTGGACGGTTTCAGGTAAGGAGGCTAACATCAGTTTCATCAAAGGTTCACTGAGGTGATTTTCCATATGAAGACCTCTGAATGCAACGCCACTCTCACCAGAGGGAACAAGTCCTCTTTCTGCTGAGCCCCCACATCCTTAGATTTAAAGACTGAGTCCACAACCGCATCCTTCAGTCTTCTGCTCTTCATCACGTACAGCGTCCCGACCGACTCAATGCTCTGGGCTGAGTGGGCGTCCAGCTGATTCATCTGAGGGACATGGAGTCAAAAGTTAAAGAACTCATCCTAAAACACATTTTTCCTAAAGTCAACCCACGACTGAGCGTTTACCTGCTTATCCAGGGCCACATAGCTCTCCTTGTCCACCTGGTACTCAGTGTGCCCGCCGCAGGATCCTTTACAGGAGCGAAGCTTGATGTCGATATCAGTCTGACAGAGGACGAACAAACATTTGGAAGAGAGGTCACTAACCTGCTCCACCAGGTTACCAGGAACATTATATAACATGATCATGCTACGTGCTAATTTAACTTAAGACATTTTGTTTTCTGTAAACTAACATATAAAAGTATCTTACTCGCTGTAGAAAGCTCTTTGACCGACCTCAGGTCAGACAAATAGAGTTTAATTATAACCAGAGGGACAAGCTAATGGCTAGTCGTAGCTAAGGCTAAAGCAGGTTGACGTCAAACAACTCACATGTCAACAGTTACATGGCCTCGACAGGCCATCTTATCTTAATTTGCCTGGAAGTTTTGTAAATCTG
>JBBPBX010000255.1:12587-23522 GCA_038048925.1 Garcialebias charrua
TTGTGAGTTCATTTGACCAGTACTTTCCCTCAATCTCCTGCTCCTCAGTCCTGCCACACTCACTCACACCTGTTCAAAGTCAAAGTCAAAGTCAACTTTATTGTCAGATCTGCAATATGTACTGTACAGGACATACACAGGACCGAAATTGCGTTTCTCTCAGTCCCTCGGTGCAACAGTAAACATCTAAACATTGAAACACTGAAACATATAATAATAGACATAAGCATAAAATAGTAAAACTAACACTGTCCTGAGTTTTTGCATAGTGGTATAAGAGTATGAAAATTTACACCAACTCTAAAACTAAAACTAAAACATTAAACATTTAATGAACATTCATTCATTCATTCATTCATTCATTCAACCTTTATTTATACAGGCTAGCCTCGTTGAGTCACGGTGACTCATTTACAAGAGGGACCTGTCTCACTCACACCAAACAACATAATATTGTCCTGAGTTTTTGCATACTAGTATAAAAAAAGAGTATAAAAAGTATAACTAAAATAAACTAAAGGTTTCTAGCATTGACATTTGCAAAGTGGCAAAGCAGCGTATGAGTTAATGTACACAGTATATGTATGAGGTAGTAGTTGATGTTGTTATAGAGGCAAAAAGTGGCATATGCAGTAAGGCACATTGGGCATCCCTAAATAAGACCGTTCAGAGCACACTGTATATGTATCAGCAGTGGTGTAGATATTAGAGTAGTGTAAATGTAAACAGTAGTAATTAAATGTAAGCAGTAGTAATAAAAGTAAACAGTATTAATAAATGTAAACAGAGAATGTAAACAGTATTATGACTATAGGCAGTGATGTAATACAAACATTAGTGCAAATATGAGAAGTAGTGCAAACTGTATGAGCACATGACCGAGAGTTTAGTGAATAACCCGTTTGATGACACAGAGTCCAGTGTTAAAATCTTTGTGTTGTGTGGTAATGTGTGAGAAAGTTTTTTGTGTTAAGGCAGTTCAAATGGGAGGGGAGGCAGAGCAGGCAGAGTGTTTAGCATCCTGACTGCCTGATGAACAGAGCTGTCTCTCAGTCTGCTGGTTCGAGCCTGGAGACTCCTCAGTCTCCTCCCTGATGGCAACAGGCTGAAGCAGCTGTGTAGTGGGTGTGTGGGATCACCTGCCATGCAGAGGGCTTTCCGAGTGAGGCGTTTGCTGTGTAAGTCCTGCATTATGTGTTAATGTGCAAAAAAAAATTCATTATCATGCTGTTGACCTTCTGCCAAAGATTTAGAGCATGTTACCATACCATACCATTTTATTTATAGATCAATTAAAACAGCAACAAGGCCAACCCAGGTGCTGTACAAACAAACAAACAACAGGCAACACACACAATGAAGTAAAAAACAGAATATAGACATAAAATCGTTGCAGATAATAAATACAACGACCAAACACAGATCATCTGGTGTTGAAAGCAACAGAATAGTAATGAGTCGTTAAATGGGATTTGAAAACCGAGAGGGGGGGGGCTGTCTGATGAGCAGAGGTAACTCATTCCAAAGTCTTGGTCCTGATACAGAGAAGATCCTGTCACCTCTGTGTTTAAGACGAGTTCCTGGAACTGTGAGAAGTAACTGGTCTGCTGACCTCAGAGAACGTGGTGGGACATATGGCTGTAGCAAATCAGAGAGATGGGGGGAGGGGGTGAGACTGTTCAGTGATTTGTAGACATACAGGAGAATTTTGAACTGGATTTGGAGATGAACCAGTAGCCAGTGCAGGGAGGTCAAGACTGGTGTAATGTGCTCTCTTTTGCCTGTACTAGTTAAAAATCGGGCTGCTGTGTTCTGGACCAGTTGTAGTCATGCAATGGTGGCTTGACTGACGCCAAACAGAAGTGAATTGCAGTAATCAAGCCTAGATGTAATGAATGCGTGAATCACTGTCTCCAGGTTGTTTTTTGATAATATGGGCTTCAGCTTAGACAGACGCCTCAGCTGGAAAAAACAGGATTTGACGATCATGTTTACATGACTGTTGAGTTTCATGGAAGGATCCATTATCACTCCCAGATTTGTGACTTTTTGTTTTTCGGACAGGGGTAGAGCAGACAGGTCAATGCAGTGGTTTGAGGTTGTGTCATTGGGAAGGAACAATATGGCTTCAGACTTCTTATCATTGAAGCTTAAGAAATTTAAAGCCATCCAGTCCCTGATGTCAGCCAGGCAGTCGAGCAGAGGTTGAATAGAGCATGTACCATTGTGTCTTAGGGGGAAGTAAATTTGACAGTCATCGACGTAGAAGTGGAAAGGTATGTTGTGTTTCTGGAAAATAGCACCAAGTGGCAGCAGGTATAAACAGAATAGGAGAGGACCCAGGATGGACCCCTGCGGAATTCCCCATTTAAGAGCTGCCACTGCAGAACTAAAATCTTTGATGGACACACAAAAAGACCTGTCAGAGAGGTAGGATCTGAACCAGTTTAGGGCTGATCCTGAGATGCCCACCCACTGCTCCAACCTAGCAATGAGGATCTCATGGTCGATGGTGTCGAAAGCGGATGTGAGGTCCAATAGGACAAGCAGCACAGAGTCACCAGTATCTGTGGATAAGAAGATGACATTGGCGGCTGAACAGAGTGGACGTGTTTAGTCGGGCTCCTGCCAGTATTACCTCCAAAAGGAGTATTTGGAGAGCTTTTTTGCGCTGGATGTGCAGAGATGTACAGAGAGGAGCGTTGAAAAAGCTGCGGAAATTGGACTGGAACTTGCGATCCAGAATTATGAATCTACAAGCCAACGTGTCCGTGAGTTTTTGCCGAGAGTTAGCCTAGCGTAGCTACAAACCGGGCTAATCAAAGCTAACCGAGCTAACTCACCGTAACCGGGTGCTGTAGTTGCAGGCTTCGTAAACAAATAAACCGGAGAATACGCTGGTTATTACGAAGAAAAGCGGGCCGGCACGCTGGGGTGCTTTGTTGCAGTGAAAGAACACAACAAAACACGCTACAGTGGTAGCGCGGTGGTGGGCCAAGCGTCGTGTACGCCGCCTGGAACTTTAAGCTGGTCCGGGCACCACGAGTGAGCCGAGCGCCGTGTACGCCGCCTGGAGCGCCGTAGGAGAGCCGGAGGACCGCGGCCTGGAGTTCGAGCTGGGCTGGGAGCCGTGAGAGAGCCGGGGCCAGGCACCGCGAGTGGGCCGAACGTGAACGCCGCCTGAGAGTCGTGGGAGAACCGGAGGATCGCGGCCTGGAGTTTCGAGCTGGACGGATCGCCGTGGGAGAGCCGGGGGACCGCCGCTTGGGGCTGAGCGGGCTTCGGAGCTGGACCTGGAGCTACGTGCTGAGCTAACTGGGCTGCATCGGTTCTGGTGGGGGTCGGAGCAGGGCCTTGAGCCACTGGAGCTGAGTGCGGTGCTGGCTGGACTGCGTCTGATCTAGTGAGTGGACCTCTTCGGATGGTGGATCTGATTGCTGCAGGCTGCTGAAACCGTGAGTTCTGAACTAATAACTGCTAATCTGGGTGCTGCACTGCTGGACCACACCAATCATCTTTAGGCCTGTGAGCCTCGTGGAATGGCCACGTGGTTCAGTGAATAAACTAAAGTCCTGCTACCACTAGATCACAAACTCTGTAAGTATGACAAGAGGTAAAGGACCAAAGTCACCAGTCTCTGTAAATATGAAAAATAGAGGACAAAAGTCACCAGACTCGGAGAGAAACAACTCAGAAATGCAAGAATTTAAAGAATCACTCAACTTTATGAGTGGACAAATAGAAAGTTTAACAGCAAAGATGGTTTCCCAGGCCAGTCTGGTTAAAGAAATAAGAGAACTGAAAGAACTGGTAACTAACAAAGACAAGATAATTGCTGATTTAGAACAAAAAATAGAGGATTTAGAACAATTTACAAAGCAAGACAACGTGGTCATCTCAGGACTTGATGTTAGTAAGTGTCGGACACATCAAAGAGCTCCTAAAAACAATGATCCAAATGAGTATGAATCTCAGGAAGAACAAGTGACTCTGGATGAACTTGTAGTTAATTTCTTACAGGAAAAAAACATTAACATAAACTATGAGGACATTTCATTCTGTCACACCCTGCCCAATAATTCACCAAGATTCAAACCGTCAGTGGTCGTTAAGTTCATTAGCAGGAATACTAAAAACTATGTTATGCAAAATAGAAGAAATCTGAACGGATCAGACGTTTACATAAATGAACATCTTACCAAAAAAAATGGAAAAATTGCAAAAGAAGCAAGGTGGTTAAAAAACAAAGAAAAAAAAATAGCATCAACATGGACTAGAAATGGATACGTCTTTATCAAAGCAAAGGAAGGGTCTCAGCCTAAAATGATAAAAGAGCTGACGGATCTGGATGAATTCAAGAGATGAAAAATTACAAATCAATGAAACAACTCACAATCAAAATGGATAAAATATACAGTGGAATGAACAAATACATTAGAACATGACAACATACGAAGACTCAGAACCTAAAATATATAATGTTGAAAATGTGATTGATGCACATTTTTTTCCTGTAATAAAAGATAGCGAATATTATAATGAAGAGCAGTTTAATGACATCAATATATCAAATGGAGTTCTCTCCATTATTCACTTTAATAGCAGAAGTATAAATGCAAACATATCCAAAATAACAGATTACTTAAAACAATTAAATAGAACTTTTACGATAATAGCGCTGTCAGAGACATGGCTTAATGATGATAACACAAGTAATATTCACATCGAGGGGTATGAATTATATCATATGAACAGAAATAATAAAAGAGGTGGTGGTGTCGCACTATTTGTCAATAATGAAATAAAATGTAAATTAAATAATGAAATGTCAATAATAGTTGATAATATTATGGAAATGATAACAATAGAAATTATAAACAAAAACGATAAAAACATAATAATAAGTTGTGTATATAGATCACCAGGAGCAAATATAGAAATATTCACTGATAAAATCTTGGAACTAATGGAGAAAAGTTTTAATAAAAATATTTTCTTGTGTGGAGACTTTAACATTGATATGGGAAATAAAACAGATTCAAATAACATAAGCACATTTATAAACTCAATGTACAGTTTAAATATGTATCCATTGATATCAAAGCCAACAAGAATTACAACTCATAGTGCTACAATAATTGATAATATTTTCACAAATATAACAAATGGGGATGTGATTGGTGGTATCTTAACGACCGACTTAAGTGATCATTTACCAGTTTTCACAATCTTTAAAAATGATCAAAATATCACAAAAGCAGACACAACGAAGAAAAAAATCATAAACACATCAAAAAAAGTTTTGGAAAAATTGAAAGAGGATCTGGATAAACAAGACTGGAATGATGTGTATGTTGATGATGCGAACAGGGCATATGATGAGTTTATGAATATCTTGGAAACCCTGTATGAAAAGAATTGTGTGCAAACAAATTACACAAAGAGAAATACGAATGATCAACCATGGATGACAAAAGGGTTAAGAAATGCATGTAAAAAAAAGAATTATTTGTATTCATGTTTCTTGAAATTGCGAAGTCAGAGCGCAGAAGAAAAATATAAAAAGTATAAAAATAAATTAGTAGGGATTATAAGGAAACATAAGAAAGAATATTATAGTAAATTATTAGATAAAACTAATGGTGATATGAAAGCAACATGGCGAGTAATGAATGGTGTACTGAAGAATCATAAAGCAAAAACTGGTATTTCAAAATATTTTGTAAAAGACAACGATGAAGTTCATGATGAAAATGAAATTGTAAATGGATTTAATCAATATTTCGTGAATGTTGGATCAAGCCTTGCAGCTAAGATACCAAAAGTAGATAAAAATATGATCCACTCAATTACAGGTTGTGCAAATAGTATTTTCCTAAATGGAACTAACAAAGAGGAAATAATGAATGTAGTAAAACATCTTACAGACAAGAGATCGAAAGACTGGGTGGACATGGATATGATGTTTGTAAAGGACATAATGAGCCATATTATTGAGCCGTTCACATACATATGTAACTTATCATTTTCAACAGGAATTTTTCCAGATAATATGAAAGTAGCTAAGGTCGTTCCTCTTTTTAAAAATGGTGATAAATGTGTATTCAACAATTATAGACCTATATCCTTGTTACCACAGTTTTCAAAAATTCTTGAAAAACTATTTGTAAACAGACTAGACCAATTTATAGATAAACAAAATATTCTAAGCAGCAGTCAGTATGGGTTTAGATCAAAAAACTCTACATCAATGGCTCTCATGGAATTAATGGAACAAATAACTACTGCTGTCGATCAAAAACAACATTGTATCAGTATCTTTGTTGATTTAAAAAAAGCATTCGATACTATTGATCACACCATTCTCCTTGAAAAACTGAACAAATATGGTATTAGAGGACCAGCATTACAGTGGGTATCTAGCTACTTAAAAAATAGGAAACAATTTGTACAAATAAATGATGTAAGATCTGACCTCTGTAATATCACATGTGGAGTTCCCCAAGGCTCTGTACTTGGACCAAAGCTTTTTATTTTATATGTGAATGACTTGGTAAATGTGTCAGGACTCCTTAAATGTGTACTTTTCGCAGATGATACCACTTTTTTCTGTTCAGGTGAAGATATAGAACAAATGTTAGAATTGATAAAGACAGAATTTGTCAAGATACAAACTTGGTTTAAAATAAATAAATTATCATTAAATCTAGAGAAAACTAATTACATGATATTCGGTAATAGAAAGAAAACTGTTGATGTTCCACTCAAAATTGAGGATGTTGAGATTTGTAGAGTGAATGAGGTGAAGTTTTTGGGTGTTATCATTGATGACAAACTGACATGGAAACAACACATAAATTCTGTAAGAATAAAAATAGCTAAATCGATAGCAGTACTGTACAAAGTCAGAGACCTATTGAATGATAAAGCTCTGTATTTGTTGTATAACACAATCATTGTTCCACACTTAATCTATTGTATTGATGTTTGGGGGAATGCGTGTAAAACAATCACAAAGCCTATTTTTGTATTACAGAAAAGAGCTGTAAGAATTATCACTAGAAAGCATTACCGTCATCCATCAAGTACATTATTTTATCAACTAAAATTACTGAAGTTCCATGATTTGGTAGACTATAATATTTTATCAGTTATGTATAGAGCTCAAAATAATGCATTACCTTTAAATATCCAAATGCACTTTGTTAAAAGACAAAGTTGTTATAATCTTAAGGGAACAGAGTTGTTTGTAAAACCACAATTCAGAACCAGTTTGAAGGGACGTTCTACCTCAATCCAGGGAATTAGATTATGGAATGGCTTGGAGAATGTAGTTAAAAATGCCAAGTCAATGTTTACATTTAAAAAAATGATCAAAACAAATATGTTAAAAAAATATATGTGAAATAACGTAATGTGTATTGTATTAGTTAGAAAATTAGAAAGTGTTAGTCATTTTGTACTGTTGGTTGAAGAATATTATTGTTTAACCTGATTGTTGGAAAAAGTTGGTTGAAGATTATTATTGTTTACATGGTTTGACTACTGTTGTTTAATCTGATTGTTGGAGATAAGGGGCAGATATAATAAGATTTATTCTTCTTTCTGCCACCTTTCATTTTTTTACATTTTGTACACTATCATTATGAGATTGCCTTGTATTGTTTCTTTTGTAAAAAAAGAACAAATTTAATAAACAAACATAAACATTAAAAACCTTCAGTAGAGCAGTTTCAGTGCTGTGGAGAGATTTGGAGCCAGATTGGAATAACTCAAGGATGTCATGATCCTCCAGGAAGCACTTCAACTGGGACTCAACTATTTTTGTCCAGAAGTTTAGAAAAAAATGAGAGTCTGGAGACAGGCCTGAAGTTAGATATGACTGAAGTATGCTGGTGAAGATTCTCAGTCATCCAGGACATGATAAATAAAAAAAGGTGTACAAAACAGAAACAACTGGACTTTATTTGTAACAGAAGACGTTTCGCCCTTTATCCAAAGAGCTTTCTCAATTCAAAGAGCAGACTGTGTGAGAGTATAGTTATAAAGGCTGAGATAACACACACATCCTATGTAAATTGACAAATCACACTTCACACCTTAACAGTAGGGGTTTCTTAAGGTCTTTGTTAGACTAATTCACAGATGAGGCTCCTCTGTTCCCATCAGGTGTGAAAATTGTCTGGGAATCAGTCCTAAAGCTGCATTATACGTTTTTGAATGTTGGAATCTGAATCTGAGACCTCCTCCTCTGTTAAGAGAAGGTTTTTCTCTCTTAATATAAACAGCTTCCTTCACACCCCTCTCAAACCACCTGTGCTCTCTGTCCAAAATGTGCACATTCTGGTCCTCAAAAGAGTGTCTTTGTCCGTGAGGTGGAGGTGAACAGCTGAGTTTTGCCCAGAGGAGGTGTCTCTCCTGTGTTGGGACATTCTTCTGTGGATGGGCTGTTTAGTTTCTCCAATGTAGAGGTCTGGACAGTCCTCGCTGCACTGGACTGCATACACCACACCACTCTGTTTATGTGAGGGGGTTCTGTCTTTAGGGTGGACCAGCCTCTGTCTGAGAGTCCTGCTGGGTTTGAAATGTACTGGGATGTTGTGTTTGTTGAAAATCCTTCTGAAATTCTCTGAGACTCCAGACACATAAGGGATGACAATGTTTTTTCGTCTGTTCTCCTTTTCTGTTTATTATTGTGTTTTGAGGGTATGTAATCTCAGCCTTCAATTTACATAGGTATGTGTGTGTGTGTCATCTCAGCCTTTATAACCGTACTCTCACACTCTCTGCTCTTTGAATTGAGAAAGCTCTTTGGATGAAGAGTGAAACGTCTTCTGTTACAAATAAAGACCAGTTGTTTCTGTATTGAACGCCTTTTTTTGATACGACTGAAGGGTCATGTTTTTTTTTTTTTAGGAGAGGTTGAACAGCAGCTTGTTTTTGGTACCACACCAGTGGATAAACTGCTGTTCACATTATCAAGAATGGAAGGACCCAGAGTAGGAAAAACCTCCTTTAGTAGCCGAGGGGGGACCACATCAAAGGGGGAACCAGATGGTTTCAGGTTGCACATGACCTGCTCTAGAGAAGACAGAGAGATTGGTTCAACATGGTCAAATACAGCAACAGATTGAGGTGAGATGGATGGATCATGTGTTGGAGGAGAAATGAGAGCCCGGTTGGTCGCAGTTTTTTTCTAAAAATAAATGTAGGAAGTTCTCGCACAGATCAGTCGAGGCTTCCAGGGGTGATAGTTCAGTGAGGTGGAGAACAGAGTTTAGGGTGGAGAACAGAACTTGTGGATTATGAGAGTTTGAAGCAATGATATCAGAAAAGTATCGAGATTTAGCAGTTTTTACTGTTTTCTGATAATGGCACCAACTCTCTTTTAGTATTTTAAAAGAGACTTGCAGCCTGTCTTTTCTCCATTTGCGCTCCGCCCTCCTGTTTTAATTTTAAAAAACGTGCTACGTAAATTTGACAATGCTGTGACTGTTTACTGAATAATGTTCGTGTTAACTACTTTAAAAATAACAGTCATCTACTTTGATCTTAACTACACTTGGACTAGCTGTTAATTTGCCAGTTTAGTTAAAATGTACCTCTTCAGATATAATTTAATTCAATTCATAGAGCTTTCAACAACAGTTAAGGTTAACTGGTCACCATTATCTTCACACAGACTCTCCCACTAACCCTCAGTTAAAATGTCTTGATGACATTAAGGCAAGGATGGCTTCAAATTTTACAAGTTTCAGTGATCTTTCTTGGCTGCTGAGATCATCTGACCAGGCTGAAGCTCGGAGGAAATCAGGCCTTTTCAGTTGTGGGCTTTGGAACAATCTGACCCCAATATTAGACTTGCCCCTTCACGTCCTGTTTTAAATCTCTTTTTAAAAAAAACACCTGTTTTCACTGACCTTTAACACAGTGGGATTTGATTTAGTATTTTTTTGTTTTTATGTTTTTCCTTTGATACTTTTAATTACATTTTGTTATTTTTCTTTGATTCCTGCCATTGATTTTATTGTTGAGCACTTTGGTAACAGCTGCTGTTTTTAAATGTGCTTTGTAATAAATTTGACTTGACAACTTTTAAGCTTTGGATGGAAACAGTTGAAACCCAGGCGAGTGTCTAAACTTTAGTCATTAATGCACATTCTTTGGAACTTTTCTTATTAATATTTTCTAAACGTTAAATAAACCATCTCTGTATTGTTTTATATAGAAATTGTTGCAGGGTCTGTTTTTGTCCCTTATGCGTCTCCGTACCTCCAGCCTCTGCATCTCGACGACCTGGTTTTTGACTCGATCCTTCAGGGCGGACAGGACCTTCACCTGTCTGTCGATCCGGATCTTCATGTCTGTGATCCTCTGACGAAGGTTCTGGGCCAGGTCATAGTAGGTGTTGTCATTTCCTGGTGGAGGAACATGAGTCACGTAAATCTTTACCTCGACGTCAGAACTGGCATTTCAGAAACACTCCTCCAGAATTTAGGTGTTTGTTTTTACATTTTGCAATAGTTAAAGATTTAAAATGCACAAAACAAATGATGTTTGTAAATTAAAGTTATCCCTTTCTTTGAATTTCCGGGTAACCAATGAGAGCTTCTGACTCTGAAAAGGTTATAATATATAATAAATATAGTCCTGAACCCTAAATAGGTTTGACTTTATCTCTGCAGGATACATTTTTAGTAAAAGTTGGTGAAAATCACTGACCAGAATCGAGGGTGAGCTTCTCCCTCAGGTAGTCGTAGGTCTGCCTGGACACCTGGTCGGTGGAGCGGTGCTTGGCCTTGTTCAGGTCCAGCAGGCTGCGAATCTTTTCAATTTTCTTCAGCAGATCATGGTCGTTCTTCTCCATCAGACCCTGGATCCTGCAGCCCGATGGGCATTTAGAGTTCTGATGGAGTAAAGAAAAACAAACATTTA
>JBBPBX010000255.1:24275-88386 GCA_038048925.1 Garcialebias charrua
CAGAGTGAACAGAAGAGGGCTCAACACACATCCCTGAGGAGAGCCAGTGCTGAGGGTTATGGTGGAGGAGGAGAAGTTGTGGATCTTCACGGACTGTGGTCTGTCTGTTAAGAAGTCTAGTACCCAGTTACAAATAGAGGGGCTTAGTCCAAGTGTAGATAGTTTGTCTATCAGAGTTTGGGGGATCATGGTGTTGAAGGCAGATGTGAAGTCCACAAAGAGCAGACGCACGTATGAGTCTTTCTGATCCAGGTGGGTGAGAGCAGTGTGGACCACGGAAGAAATGGCGTCCTCTGTTGATCGGTTCTCACGGTATGCGTATTGATGAGGGTCCTCATTGATGTTGACGGTTGCCTTGATGTGGGACATGACCAGTTTCTCAAAACATTTAGCGACTATCGGGGTGAGGGCCACCGGTCTATAGTCATTCAGACCAGTCACTGTGGAGCTCTTTGGGACTGGGATGATGGTCGCGGTCTTCAGGCAGGTGGGAACTGACTCCAGTGCAAGTGAGGTGGTGAAGATGTCAGCCAGCACCTCACAGAGCTGGTCCGCACATTCCTTCAGAACTTTCCCTGGGATGTTGTCTGGTCCAGTTGTCTTGTGAGGGTTGATCCTCCTGAAAGTACTCCTTACTTCTGCTGCGGTCACACTGAGACGCTCTTCTTCCTTCTGCTACATTTGATTTTTGTTTCAACATTAATAAATGTGCATAAATAATGACACCGTAACTGTCCCCGTGTTTGATTTCATCTTGATAACATTTTATTCTTGTTGTCTCCGAGCTGGACATGTCTCCAGATTTAATGTCAGAAGTGTGTTCACCTGAAGCTAGCTGCTGTTTTAATCCTTGTCCCGGCTCAGTTCTGACCTGGAGGTTCAAACCTCTTTGTTCAACTCCTGCTTTCTGTCCTGTCTGTTGAGCAAGTCCCGTTCATTTCAACATGAATACATTTAGTGGACGAAGTGACGAAGAATTACCCAGTCATCGTCTGAGCAGAAGGGCCATTCCTTCTGAGTTGCACATTTCTCGTCTCTGGTACCATGGACCACTGGACGGGCCCCTCTGGGGTCCACCACTGAAGGCTGGAAAGACAAGAGAAGACAAATGTTCGTGTTGTTTAAACGACAAACAGACATTTATTTAAACATTCATCACGCTTCATGTGAGTCATTCAGTGTCAGAGCTTCGTTATCTGTCATTTGCATCACATGTGGTACATGTGGCGGCGTGAAATGATGGACACATGGTCCCAGTTACTTCCAACAATAAAATGTAAGAGAAGAACACTAAACATCAACTAAAAATACACCAAGCACTAATATCATAGAAAACATTACTCTAAACAGCAGCACGAACATGAGTCTGTGTGAGCAGATGAGCATGTGTGAATTCATCTGCATTAATTAAGAATTAATCTGTGTTAATCTGCACGTACAGATTAACATTCAGCTGAATTCATAACCAGTTCATTGGCTTCAGTTCTAGATTTGAAGAAAAAGGCGAAGCTCAAATACGTCGTTTTGACTTTTACTTCATGAGCAGGCACACAATGTTATCGAATAATTAATTATAGAACAATTAATTATGGAACAATTAATTATAGAACAATTAATTATGGAACAATTAATTATAGAACAATTAATTATAGAACAATTAATTATAGAACAATTAATTATAGAACAATTAATTATAGAACAATTGATTATAGAACAATTAATTATAGAACAATTGATTATAGAACAATTAATTACCCAACAATTACCTATCAAATTATTTAATAACTGAACAATTAGTTCCTGAATAATTAATTATGGAACAATTAATTTATTTAAATTCAGTTTATATAGTGCAAAGTCACAACAAAAGTCGTCTCAGGGCAATTACTGAACAGTTAATTACAGAACGATTAATTACCAAATGATTGTTTATAAAAAATTAATTACTCAATTATNTAAATTTGAACATATTACACCCATTCTCCATAACCTCCATTGGCTTCCTGTCACCTACAGAATTCAGTACAAAACTGCTCTCATTACACATCAATGCTTGCACGGCACTTCACCTGACTATCTAAAGGACATTCTTGCACCATATTCATCCACCCGGTCTCTACGATCACAGAACAGTAATTTACTTCACATTCCACGAACCAAATTAAGGACCATGGGAGACCGGGCATTCTGTGTGGCTGCCCCCCGCCTGTGGAACTCCCTCCCTGGCTACTTGAGAGCTCCACAGTCACTGGTTGACTTTAAAAACGGCTTAAAGACTTTTCTTTTTAAGCAAGCCTATTCTTGTTTTATTTGTTGTAGCACTTTGAGATTTTTATTAATGAAAAGTGTGGTATAAATTGAATTCATTATTATTATTATATCAGTGCTTCAAAAGCTGGACGCCCTGAATACATATTCTATATTTACAGCTGAATTGTAGCTAAAAGCTAAACAAACAGCTGAAGGTCATATTTTGTGTGGTACCTTAAGGCCTCTCTCTGTGTTAGTAAAATAACTGAAGGTGTGAGGACTCACCTGTGCTGCGGCCACACAGAGCACACTGAGGATCAGAACCAGCCTCTTCATGGTGTGGATCAGAACCAGCCTCTTCATGGTGCTTCCTGTTCTGAATGTCCCGCTCCGGCTGCTCTCGGCTCTTTTGAGTCCTGTGGACTGTTGGTGGGTCGGTCCGGTCCAAGTTGAGCAACAGTTCTTCCCGACTCTGTCTGTTTGTTGTACTTTGAGTTTCTGCTCCGGGCTCAGAGTCAACACTCTCTGAACCCAACAGGACCGGGCCAGGTGGGTCTCGGGTCAACCAGGACAGAACGATCGATGAAACGCCAGAGTTACTGGAAGTTCACGACACACACGTCAGAAACACCAACACAAACACTAAAAGAAAAAGCTTTGACCAACAGTAACTAATGTTCTGGTTCTGGTCCACTCAGACACTGAAGGAGCCCGAACCATTAGCCTTCAGCACCGTGCTGACTGCTGCAGTGCATTCTGGGTAAACACATGTCCTCTGGTCTGGTTCTGAGGTCTTGTGGTTCCTTCAGATGAAGCTGCCATGCTGTTAGAGAGAAGAGGCCATCACCTTTGACCTTTGACTGAGGCCTGTAGGGTCACTGCACGGTCTGACCTTCAGGGTGAAGCTGTCTGAAACCTTTTCCTCTTTGTCTCTGTAGAACGATGGACTCCATGTCACCTTTGACCCTTTGACCGGCAGCTTCTGTGAGATCATTGCTGACGTCTGTCCATCCTGGCATTGTGGTAACCCTAACCCATAATAATAATAATAATAATAATAATAATACTTTATTTATAGAGCCCTTTAAAACAACCACAGCTGCAACAAAGTGCTGTACATAAAATCAAGAACATTTAAACACATAAAAAATAAAACAGTTGTTAAAACATTAAGATCAATAAAAACAATAAAAACAGTGCAGAACAAAAAGCCAGTGAGTAAAAATGTGTTTTTAAAAGAGTTTTAAAACTGGACAGTGAAGGAGCTTGTCTGATGGAAGAGGGAGATCGTTCCACAGTTTTGGAGCAGCAACAGAAAAAGCTCTGTCTCCTCTGAGCCTCCGTTTGGACCTCGGCACCTCCAGAAGCAGCTGATCAGCTGATCTGAGGCACCGAGCAGGAGAGTATGGGTGAAGCAGCTCAGAGAGGTAGGATGGAGCAAGACCATTTAAACTTTTAAAAACAAATAAAAGAATCTTAAAATGAACTCTAAAATGAACAGGCAGCCAGAGTGGGGGTGATGTGCTCCCTCTTATGAACTCCAGTTAGAAGGCGAGCAGCAGCGTTCTGGACCAACTGGAGACGTCTGAGGGAGGACTGGCTGACTCCAAGGTAAAGAGCGTTACAGTAATCCAGCCGAGAGGTGATGAAGGCATGGATTACTGTTTCCAGCTGCTGCTGTGTAAGGATGGACTTTACCTTAGCAGCTGTCTGAGGTGATAAAAACTGGTCTTGACCACCGCTCCAATCTGGGAATCTAATTTAAAATCACTGTCCATTTTAAAACCCAAGTTAGAAACTGTTTTCTTTACATGTGGTGCCAGAGGGCCCAGATCAACAGGGCAAGGTTCACAAGAGCCACTAGGACCAAACACCATCACTTCTGTTTTCTTTTCATTAAAATTTAAAAAGTTTAAAGACATCCAAGCTTTGATGTCTTCAAGACACAACAGAAGTGGCCTGATTGAGGAGGCATCTTTCTTTTTTAGTGGCATATAGATCTGACTATCATCGGCGTAACAATGAAAAAAGATCCCATGCTTTCTGAGGATTGATCCCAATGGAAGTAGGTAAAGGGAGAAAAGCAGGGGACCTAAAATGGAGCCCTGTGGAACCCCAAAACACAGAGGAGCAGTGGAGGATTCAGAACCAGCTATGTTCACAGACATGGTTCTGTCTGCCAGATAGGACCTAAACCAGCTCAGTGCAGTACCACAGATACCCACTTGGTGCTGTAAACGTGATATTAAAACGTTATGGTCCACTGTGTCAAAGGCAGCGGTTAGGTCGAGCAAGACAAGAACCACATGTTCACCAGAATCATTGGCCATAAGAATATCATTAAAAACTCTGACTAGAGCTGATTCTGTGCTGTGGCGAGTTTTGAAGCCAGACTGAAAAACCTCCATTATGTTGTGCTCGTCCAGAAAACATTTCACCTGTGAATACACAATTTTTTCTAAAATTTTTGAAATAAAAGGCAGCTTGGAGATGGGCCTAAAATTAGCCAAGACAGATTGGTCTAGGCTGGGCTTTTTAAGCAGGGGCTGCACCACCGCATGTTTAAAACTTATTGGCACAACACCTGAGGACAGACTGCTATTGATAACAGCAAGGATCACCTGCCTGATGCTGGAAAACACCTCTTTTAACAGACGAGGGGGGACAAGGTCACGAGGGGAACCTGATGGCTTAATATGGCCAACCACATCCTCTAAAAGGGTCAGAGTCACTGGTTCAAATCTATCGAACACAGCCAGGCAGGGGACCAAGCAGGAGGGGTCAAAAGCAGGGGCTGAAATAAGGGCCCTTGTGGTAACAACCTTATTTATAAAAAACTGCAGGAAGTCATTACAGAGTTCAGTTGAGGCTTCATGGCAGACAGGTTGTGGGGCCTTCAGGACAGAGTCAATAGTTTCAAAAAGGACACGCAGGTTGTTGTGATTGGACGTGATAATGTCTGACAAGTATTGTTTTTTGGCCTCTTTAACAATGATCTGGTGTGTGAAATGAAACCTCCAGTTTATCCTTTTTCCATCTCCGTTCAGCTCTGCGGCACTCCTGTCTGGCTGCAAGAGTTTTTTCATTGATTCAGATCTGGCTTTAGGTTGCACCAGTTTAAATGGTGCCACAGAGTCCAAAATGGTTTGACAGGAGGAGTCAAACCAGGAGCTCAGCTGATCGGTGTCAGCAGCAGAGTCAGATGGAGCACAGAGCTGTTCAAAGGCAGCAGAGAACTGACAAGCAGTGGAAGGTTTAAAAACTCTACGTCGCTGGGCAGGAACGTAGTTTTTAACTGGAGCACAGGACAAACCAACATCAAATAAAACAGGCCTATGGTCAGAAATAACATTATCATAAAGTTCCAGGTCGGTCACAGACAAGCCGTGAGAGAGAACCAGGTCCAACGTGTGTCCATGTTCATGCGTGGGACCAGCCACCCACTGAACCAGGTTAAAAGAGTCAGTGAGGCTCAGAAAGTCCTTCACCAGTGGTTTCTCTGGACAGCATACATGTATGTTAAAATCCCCAACAATAAGGACTGCATCGTGGTTTATCATTATTCCAGTCAGGAAATCAGAAAAGTCATTCAAAAAATCCTTATTATATTTGGGGGCTCTGTAGATAACAGCGCACAGCACGGGGTGTGAGCGACCCACCTCAAATAAAGTCACCTCAAAGCTGGAGAAAGAAGGTGGTGCAGTGCACTGCTTGCATTTAAAACTGTTTTTATAAACCACTGCTGTTCCTCCTCCACGGCCTGACATCCGAGGGGAGCTCAGATAAGAGCAGCCGTCTGGTAAAAGTTCAACAAAAACACTGGAGTCATCAGCCTCGACCCAGGTCTCTGTGATGCAGAATAAATCCAAATGATGGGAAGTGAAAAAGTCCCGCAGGATGAAGGTTTTGTTTGTTACAGACCTGGCGTTCACCAGGCCAATTCTGGCAGTAACTGCAGCCTGTAAACTGACGGGCGCTAGGACCCAGGGCAGCGTCTTCAGCCGGGGCAGCGTCTTCAGGCTCTGCAGGTTCACTCCGCGCCGGTGGAGACGAGAGAAGCAGGAGCGGTGGGGGCGAACGCCCGCGCCCAGGCCGGTGACAGGTAGCAGGCAGCTGTCAACAGGATCCAGGAAACGCCAAGGCACAGAGAAAGACGGAAATACTCCATTTCTTGATTGAGAAATGGATGTAGAACGGGCCAGGCAGATCTTTAGTTTCACCAGCTGTCCTCCACGTTTACCGGTAACGACAGCGTTTCCGCCGGTGGGGCAACGCAGGTGCCCGGAGGAGATCAGCTGGGACTCCTGACAGGAACGGGGGTAAAGTTTTCTGTCCACCATAATCAAAGGCACTGAGGTTGCCAACAACATTTTGAAAATCCAGGAGGAACTGGCGATTGTACACAGCACAGACTTAGCGCTGAGCACAAAACAAAGAAATAAAACAATCCAAACCAAGAGCGACAGACGGACAGCCTCAAGCACTGGCGCCATCTTGAACATCTGGTAACAAACACGACGCATCAGCGGTGACGCACAAAACAAAGAAATAAAACAATCCAAACCAAGAGCGACAGACGGACAGCCTCAAGCACTGGCGCCATCTTGAACATCTGGTAACAAACACGACGCATCAGCGGTGACGCATAATAGATGCGACGTATACAGAGAAGCAACACATTTATGGATTTTTCCACTTTATTGGACAAATATGGACTGATGTAACTTATAGGGCAGAGCGACGTGTACGGTGGAAAATACGGTACAGCCTTGGTCTTATTGATAAGCACTTTGGTAACAGCTGCTGTTTTAAAAGTGCTTTATAAATAAATTTGACTTGACTTGTTTTTAAAGACCTATGTATAAAATCAAGTGGTAGACAGTCTTACATATACCGTACTTTCCGCCCTATAAGTCGCATTAGTCCAATTATGTCCAATAAAGTGGAAAAATCCATAAATATGTTGCTTCGCCCTATAAGTCGCATCTATTATGCGTCACCGCTGACGTTACGCGTCACCGCTGACAACCCGGAAATGTGGGCCGGTGTTTTGCCCAAAATGGATCGACTGCCAAATGACGGCCACATGAGCGTGCAGGAAGGACTTTAACAAGATTAACACTTAAAAACAATTATTTGTTTGCTGAAAATTATAGCAAAGATGTGTCTTAGCTGAACTTTTCCTTAATAAATTAACGCAATTGTGAAATGAGCTCTACACCCTCAGCAGGGTCCTGGAGGATGCGTGGGAGTTTGCCCAACCATTTTACATGTGCTTTGTGGACTTGGAGAAGGCATTCGACCGCGACCCTCGGGGGGTTCTGTGGGGGGTACTCCGGGAGTATGGGGTACCAGGCCCTTTGATATGGGCTGTTAGGTCCCTGTACGACCGGTGTCAGAGCATGGTCCGCATCGCTGGCAGTAAGTCAGGCTCGTTTCCGGTGAGAGTTGGACTCCGCCAAGGTTGCCCTTTGTCACCGATTCTGTTCATAACTTTTATGGACAGAATTTCTAGGCGCAGCCAAGGTGTTGAGAGGATCCGTTTTGGTGGCCTTAGAATCGCTTCTCTGTTTTTTGCAGATGATGTGGTCCTATTGGCTTCATCAGATCGTGATCTACAGCTTTCACTGGAGCGGTTTGCAGCCGAGTGTGATGCGGCCGGGATGAGGATCAGTTCCTCCAAATCCGAGGCCATGGTCTTGAGCCGGAAAAGGGTAGCATGCCCTCTCCGGGTCGGGGAGGAGGTCCTGCCCCAAGTGGAGGAGTTTAAGTATCTCGGGGTCTTGTTCACGAATGAGGGAAAACTGGAGCGTGAGATCGATAGGCGGATAGGTGCAGCGTCCGCAGTGAAGCGGGCGCTGTACCGGTCTGTCGTGGTGAAGAGAGAGCTGAGTCAAAAGGCAAAGCTCTCAATTTACCGATCGATCTACGTTCCCACCCTCATCTATGGTCATGAGCTTTGGGTTATGACCGAAAGAACAAGATCTCGGATACAAGCGGCTGAAATGAGTTTTCTCCGCAGGGTGGCTGGACTCTCCCTTAGAGATAGGGTGAGAAGCTCAGTCATCCGGGAGGGACTCGGAGTAGAGCCGCTGCTTCTCCACATCGAGAGGAGCCAGTTGAGGTGGCTCGGGCATCTGGTTAGGATGCCTCCTGGACGCCTCCCTGGTGAGGTGTTCCGGGCATGTCCCACCGGGAGGAGACCCAGAGGAAGACCCAGGACACGCTGGAGGGACTATGTTTCTCGGCTGGCCTGGGAACGCCTTGGGATTCCCCCAGAGGAGCTGCTCCAAGTGGCTGGGGAGAGGGAAGTCTGGGCCTCCCTACTTAGGCTGCTACCCCCGCGACCCGACCCCGGATAAGCGGAAGAAAATGGATGGATGGATGGATAAAATGAGCTGGATTTAAAAATTAGTTTTGCTACTGGGCGGCCGTGGTGTAGTGGTAATGGCAGTCGACCCCTGATCGGAAGGTTGGAGGTTCGAATCCCGCATCCGCCCACCATGTGTCGTTGTGTCCCTGGGCAAGACACTTAACCCCGAGTTGCTCCCGGTAGGTCTGGATGGCGCCTTGCAAGGCAGGCTACCACTACCGGTGTATGAATGTCTGAATGAATGGGTGGATGGCTGGTATTGTAAAGCGCTTTGGGGCTCCTCACAGGGGGCTGGAAAGCGCTATATAAATAAGCTCCATTTACCATTTACGTGAAAAACTTGCACCCGCACGGGTGGGAACGGTGCATTTCTTTCAAATTTAGCAAGATAAACCCCTAAAAAATACATTTGTTTGCTGACATTATAGTAAAAGTGTTTCTGAGCTGAACTTTTCCTTAATAAATGAATACAATGGTCAAATCAGCTGAATTTAAATAGTTTCTCTACGTCGGTTCAACAAAACGTGCACGCGCAGCAACAGACCTGCAGTGCAGCGAACAGACCTGTATCTCTTTAAAATTTAAAAAGATAAATACCTAAAAAATATATATTTGTTTGCTGACATTATAGTACAAGTGTGTGTCAGTTTAACTTTTCTTGATAAATGCACTTTGACGGTTAAAACATGGTAAAATGACGCAAACGAAATAAAGCGGCTTTAAAATTACTACACGCCCACCCGCCCATAATGATGACAGAAACACCTATTTATTTTACGTTTTTTATTCAAACCCATTGAACTCTTCGTCTTCTGTGTCACTGGCGAAGAGTTCTGCCAGCGATTGAGGATGGTGATTCAGCGCTGCTGCCTCCTCCCCAGGGCTGTCGGAGTCATCCTTCGCCTCAGCTCCAGCTGCTCCAGCTACCGGTACAATCCCAGCATTCCTGAACCCCGACTGGATGGTTTGTTTGGTCACAGAGGTCCACGCTTTATCTATCCATCCGAGGACCTGTTGAAAAGTGGCGTGGTGCATCCGTCCGGTAGCCGTGAAACTGTGGTCACAGCTCACCATCCACTCCTCCCAAAGGCGACGCAGAGCTGTTTTGAAGCTGCGGTTGACTGAAATGTCCAGCGGCTGAAGCACTTTAGTTAAACCTCTAGGGATGATGGCAGGAATGGAGATGCAAGATTTTATTTTTTCTTTGAATTGCGGCGGGATGTACGTGCGCATGCTGTCCATCACCAGCGGGGCTTTTTTGGTTTTAAAAAACCCGTCTGGCCGCTTCGTGAAGCACTTTGTCAGCTACACGCCCATCATCTCCATGTCCATCCAGCCCTTCTCGTTCACTGCCACAACCACGCGTGGGGGAAACTCCTCTTTTGGCATGGTTTTGCCCTTAAAAATCACCATGGGCGGCAGCTTAGACCCATCGGCGCAGCATGCCAGCACCACAGTGAAGTGGGACTTCTCGTGGCCCGTCGTGAGGATGTTCACACTTTTCTCGTCTTTCTGCACCACACTCCGTCCCATCGGGATGTCGAAAGTCAGCGGGACCTCATCCATATTAATACAGTAATATGGTCAGGCTAGCCGCTGTGCTCCTGCACCTACCTGTCCACAAAGGTGCGGAAACTCGCCACCTTTTCCTTGAAATCCGCCGGCAGCTTCTGGCACATTGTGGCCAGCGCCCTGATGGAGAGTTGGTTCCGGCGCATGAACCTGAAACACCACGACGGTCCCCTAGCAAACTCTGTTAGGTCCATCTCCTTGGCGACCGCCATGGCGTGCAGACGTAGCTGTACAGTGGACAGCCCTCTGCCAGACGCTCTCTCTTCCAACACCCACGCCTTCACTCTTTCCTCCAGAGCTGGCCACCTGGCCTTGCACCCGCGGTTAGCCCTTTTCAACCGCTTCATGGCCGTGAGGGAGACCCCCGCTTTCCTCCAGTCTCTGACGAGTTTCTCGCTCACTCCAAAATGTCGATCCGTTGCACAGTTCCCATGTTCTGCTGCAATTTCTATCTCTGTTCTCTCTGTTGTTGTGTTGTCTCTCTGATCTCCTACTCAAACTCACGTACTGTATTTGGTGCGGGGTGATGGGATTTTGGCGGCTCTGGAATACCCAAATAATGGGATACGCCTACAGGTACGCTGGCAGCCGTCAACAGCCTAGAGGGCCCTTTAGCGCCCATAGCAGCTGAATTTGGTATTGCCTGCACCCCTAGCGGCCGAAACTGGAACTGCCTGCGCCCCTAGCGGCCGAAAGTGGTACTGCTCCATTTTTTTCCGCCAAAATGAATGGAAACGGTCATATCTCAGCCAAAAATTGGTCTAAAAATATGGGGGGAAAATCCATAAATATGTCGCTTCGCCCTATAAGTCGCAGGACATGCAAATTAGGCAAAAAGGTGTGACTTATAGGCCGGAAAATACAGTAGTCTCTTTCAGTTCCTTATAGTCTTTTTTATTGTTTAGCTAAACTATTGTTTTAAATCTGAAAATAACTTGAGCACAGAAAGACTTTAGGAGTCAATCTTTAGATCAGCCAGGTAACACTGTCACACAGGTAGAAATGCTAGCAGCAATATACAGTATTATGTTGACTTCACAGCTTGTCTTGTAATAAAAACGTGAAAAGTCAAAGTCAAAGTCAACTTTATTGTCAGAACTGCAATATGTACAGGACATACACAGGACCGAAATTGCGTTTCTCTCAGTCCCTCGGTGCAACAGTAACCATCTAAACACTAAACACTAAAACATTTAATAAACATAAGCATAAAATAGTAAAAAAGTGTAACACTGTCCTGAGTTTTTTCATAATAGTATAAAAGTATGAAAATTTACACCAACACTGAAACACCAAACACCCCTAAAACACCAAACACCCAATGAACATAAGCATAAAATGAAATAATAAAAGTGTAATACTGTCCTGAGTTTTTGCATAGTAGTATAAAAAGTATAAAACGTATATCTATAAAATAAACTGAAGTTTCTAGCGTTGACATTTGCAAAGAGTGGCACAGCAGCATATAAGTTAATGTACACAGTATATGTATGAGGTAGTTGATGTTGGTATATAGGCAAAGTGGCATATGAAGTAAGGCACATAAGGCACATTTGGCATCCTTAGATAAGGCTAGTCAGAGAATACTGTATATGTATCTGCAGTAGTGTAGATAAAAGTAGTGTAAATGTAAACAGTAATAATAAATGTAAAGCAGTAGTAATAAATGTAAACAGTATTAATAAATGTAAACAGTGAATGTAAACAGTAGTATGACTATAGGCAGTAATGTAATACAAACATTAGTGCAAATATGAGAAGTAGTGCAAACTGAATGAGCACATGACCGAGAGTTTAGTGAATAACCCGTTTGATGACACAGAGTCCAGTGTTAAAATCTTTGTGTTGAGTGATAATGTGTGAGAAAGTTTTTTGTGTTAAGGCAGTTCAAATGGGAGGGGAGGCAGAGCAGGCAGAGTGTTTAGCATCCTGACTGCCTGATGAACAGAGCTGTCTCTCAGTCTGCTGGTTCGAGCCTGGAGACTCCTCAGTCTCCTCCCTGATGGCAGCAGTCTGAAGCAGCTGTGTAGTGGGTGTGTGGGATCACCTGCCATGCAGTGGGCTTTCCGAGTGAGGCGTTTGCTGTGTAAGTCCTGCAGTGAGGGCAAGGAGGTGCTGACGATCTTCTCAGCTGCTTTCACGATGCGCTGAAGGCTCTTGCGGCAGGATGCAGTACATGCACCAAACCACACAGTGATGCAGCTTGTCAGGACACTTTCTATGGCTCCCCTGTAGAAAGTGCACATGATGGAGGTTGAAGCTCCAGCCCTTTTCAGCTGACTGCAATGACTGCATGTAGTAAAAGGTGGTCGTAATGTCAGTCACATTTAAATAAATGTCACTCTTTGTTTCAGATAGCAGGAGCCGTTTAAAAACATTGTGCCACCTGTTTGAAGGAACATCCAGCTTTCATGATAATGAAAAAAGGCTCTTTAATGTTAGCCCTGTAGTGCTGAACAGACAGGTGACGTTTTATATAAGTGAACAGATGAGTTAAAATAGGTCAGGGGGGTTTACACATGTATATCGTTTTGAGATACTCTGTGTGTTTTGGTGTCTGCTCCTCAAATTCACACCACAGCATAAAAAATAAAGCTTTTTACTAAGCCCTTGTTTGTTCCCTGACGATCCTGCAGGAGTTTAAACCAGAATATGAGTGGGAGGTTTTGTTTGTTGGTTTTGCCACATTTTACTGAACGTTCTGTTTTTTGGTTTTGCAGTTCACCTCCAAGGACACGACCACTCACGTCGGTGCTCTGGCCGTGGTGTGTGTGGTCCTCTGCCTGAGCGCCGTCCTGCTCGTCTGCCTGCCCTGGCTGGCCACCATGAGGCGCTGTGGGGGAGCGCTGGCGCTCTTCGTCTGGGGCTCGCTCTACACCACGGCCATGGTCTTCGTCTTCACCGGCGGGCCTGTGTCAGCGTGGGAACAAGTGAGAAGAAAGCAAGACCAGAATATAATATATGGTTTTAGGAGATTGCTAAACTTAGCAATGCAAGTCATTTTGAAAGGGTTCTGTGTTAAAGCCATGAAAGATATCTTACCTGCTTTAGATGGCTTTTTGAACAACCGAAAAACAGAGTTTAAGACCAGCAGGACTGATGCTCTATCAGCAATTCAAGAAGCAACAATTAATTTTGGTCTGGGTCTCGCTCAGACTAGCCAGGGCTTAACTTGATCTGGATCCTTCCGAAACAGGATCCGAGAACTCTCTCATTTTGACAGGGTGCGTTCTGGTAACTGTTTGCTTGGATCCGATAACTCGCAGTCTTCCTAATAATATACAGGTAGTCCCCGATTTACGAGCGAGATCCGTTACAACGAGGCGCTCGTAAACCGGAAATCTCGTAATTTGGAACGGCCGCCATTTCTCTCGTAAATCCGGAATTTCGCTCGTAAATTGGAACGGTTTTCGCTAGCGCGACTACAAACACTCTATTTTCATCCAAAAACTGCTTATGAGTGCATAAAAATGATCGGAAACGTGTGTCCATATGCTTAGCTAACTAACTGTGGTGAAAAAACACATGAAAACTCAGTATTTTTTTCGTTTTTTCCAAAAATTCGCAGCTCGTAAGTCTGGAACCTCGCAGATCAGAGCGCTCGTAAATCGGGGACTACCTGTAGTTATGAATAAATATGACTGTTTTGAACAAATAAAACTAATATTGGATATGTAAACTGAAAATAATTACATAAACACTCATTTTAAACACAACAGCCACTTACGAGCTTCTTAATATCACATACGAGCTGCCTCTTCAAGTAAACATTTCCTCTTCTACCCTTAAAAAAAACCTCCACCTTTAAAAGAGTGGTGGGGGTGAGTGCTGAGCTAACCAGGCAGGAGCCCACAGGCAGCTGCCATGAACAGACGGAGGAGGCACCTGGATGTTTCACATATGGAGTCAGACGACAACAAGGACAGTGAATTTAGTGGAGAAGAGTCGGCTCGGAACCGTCAAGTAAGGGGGGTGGGTAGTATACTTGACAGAAATGGAGTGTTTACAAATGTAGGTAAATGTAGATGTTTACCAACCCGTTAAAATACATCAAAATGCAGGAAATCACATTTACCGTATTTTCCGGTGTATAGGTCGCACCTTTTTATGTTTTTTTCAAGGCCTGCGACCTATACTCAGGTGCGACCTATATATGGCTTCTTATCACTTTCGGCGAAACAAATTTTTTAATCCAGCGCATTTCACAATTTCGTTCATTTATTAAGGAAAAGTTCAGCTCAGACATATATTTGCTATAATTTTTATCAACCAAATAATTGTTTTTAATTGTTAATCTTCTTAAAAACCTTGCTGTGTGCTCCTTTGGCAGACATTTGCAGCAGAGCTAAACGTAGGTGCGACCTATACACCAGTGCGACCTATCTAGGGATTTTTCCAATCTATTGGTGATAATTGGACAATGCGACCTATACACAGGTGCGACCTATACACCAGAAAATACTGTACTTAATTTAAAGTTTTCTGGGGGAGGAGCCCCAGCGTGCCGGCCCGCCCACTATTTGCTTTCCGGCATCGATCGGGTTACAAATTAAAAATAAGACTAGCCATTATCTCCTCAATCCTGTCGAGCTTAAACTCTTATGTTTTCAAAGTGTGGTCATTTATAGAGCTATCTAGAACAGGTAAGATGTTAATCATTCATAACTTTTCCACAGAAACACACTTCTGAACAGCTGAACTTCCTTCATCCCTTTGTGTCTTGCCAGGTGGCGTTTTTCCTCTTCCTGTCTCTGAGTGTGTACACCGTGCTGCCTCTCTCTCTGGCCTGGGCCCTCATGGTTGGGATAGGGACCAGTGTCTCACACATCATCATCATCAGTGTGTACGTCCCCGTCACCAGCCCAGACACACCGCAGCTGGCTGAGCAGGTAAGAACTTGTCCGATTTCAAAACATTTTGAACAACTGTACCGTTGTGCAGGTTTGGCATTTTATCTGATCCGTGAGAGATTTTTATCATAGAAATTAAAGATGCATGTTGAAGTTGTTGTTTTTTTGTACAAGCTGCTGAACGTTAGATGTAAATGAGGCAGTAATTTGCAAATTATCTGTCCATCTAGAGAGCTGAGCGTGCAGCATCCAGGTTCAGATGTGACCCGAAGCTCAGGTCGGCGTGCACACAATAGTATTTTGTAGTGTGTGAGCAGCAGAGTTTAGTTCCTCTGGAAAACATGTAAATGATCCGTGACATCTGTTACTGTTTTACACAGGGATCCTAAAACAGCTCATGTGCAAACAACTTTATGTGCTTTCTCTTCGTCATAATCTGTCGTCTGTCCTATTTTAAACAGATTCAAATAAAAGTTTTCTGACTCGCTGTCGTCTGATTTTCATATCGCTGCAGAGATTACCGACTGAACTGTTTTCTCAATACAAAGGCATAGTTAAAGGGATAATCTGTTCATTTTTGAAGTAATGCATCTATTAGTTCTTAATCGTTAGTACATTATCAGCAGTCCTAGTACATACTGTATACTGTATATACAGTTAGTAATGCACATGTCTAAAATCAGGTACCACGCCCCAAATATATTCATAGCTACTTCCGGTATTCAAAGGTAGTGTTCAGCTCTAGTGTTTTGGTCCTTTGCACTTGCTTTTTTAATTTACTTTTATATTCAGCCATATTTATAAATTAGTTTTACTGGTATTTTATATTGTGACGGCAAACTGTCCTCATGCAGCTGAAACATAGGCAGATATCAACTCTGAGACTTAGTGAAGATCCACTCCATCTGCTGATTAAAGTGAACACAAAGATGAAACATCAGATTTAAGAACAATGTCTAATCATTTTTATTGAATAAGGAGGCCGTAGTCAGTGATTGTAAGGAATAAACACAAACAACTCATTAAATTAGATTAGATGTTAATAAACTGGTAGGCATGAATCTATCTAGACCACAATGCACTGCAAAACAAAGGTCAGTGTGTGTGCGCTGAGTATAGATAGACTGGGTATGCTAATGGTGCAGAGGCTGCTGGTTATGTCAGTCTGCTGGGAGTTGAGTAAATGTTTGAACTGAACTGTGCTGATCAGGTGGACTGATACATTCAGCAGCCTCAAAACCACTGGACTACACGGTCCATCAGTGCTCAGAGCACATGTACTGTATGTTGGTGAAGTAACACAAACATTCGGTTGAGAAAACAGTGACAAACTAAACAAACTGTGTCATGCAAAAGCAAAGGGGTTTAATATTAACAGATGTAGCTTTCTTTCACATTTTTGGGTAAAGAACATTTTATAAGGCTAAAAAACAATTCCATTCAATTCAGTTTTTTAATACAGCACCAAATCACAACAACGTTGTCTCAAGGCACTGTACAAAAACATTGACATACATAGAAAAGTCAATTAATTAGTAAAGTTGTCTATCTAAGGAAGCCAGCAGACTCGATGAATCTTCACTTCGTCACTGTCTCCCATCCTGAGCAAGCACAAAGGCAATAGTGGAAAGAAAAAACTCACTTTTAACAGGAAGAAACCTCCAGCAGAACCAGGCTCAGGATGAGCGGCCATCTGCTTTGACCAGCTGGTTTGAGAGGAACAGGAAGGTGCAGGTGTACGTCCTATTGGAAGAAAGACAAAAACATGTTGATAGAAAAAATAATAATAATACAGGTAGTCCCCGACTTACGAGCGCTCTTACATACGAGGTCCCAGACTTACGAGCTGGCGAAAGAGAAGTACATTTGTAAAAAATACAGCACTTTTTTGTGTTTTTAGATGAAAGTGTGTTAGCTAACCGTTTGGAAACACGTTTCCGACCATGTTTATGAACTGATTTTGCTCCATTTGTTTGTTTACCTGCTCGACGTAGTTTCACTTCCTGCTTCATCCATTTTTTTTTTTTTTTTATTGAACCAAATTTTGACAATACAGTAGTCCAAAAATATCATACAGAACAGAGTCCATTACAAGAAAGTAAAATAAAACAAAAAACAAAAATTAAATAAAGATATAAGTAACAATGCAATAAACAATATCATACAGGGGTCTGATTATGAGACATAAAATTTTGAGAAAATAGTTCTTGTTTTTCTAAGCTTCTGATTTCATGTTTATGAACTAATATGAACGTTTTTGATGAAAAACGAGTGTTCGTAGTAGCGCTAGCATAAATGTTCCAACTTACGAGCGAAAATCCGGACTTACGAGAACACGTGCTTCGTGTTCCAACTTACGAATTTTCGTGTTACGAGCGACTCGCAGGAACGGAACTCGCTCGTAAGTCGGGGACTACCTGTACAAAACAGGTAGAGTAAGTAAAGACATAGTGAAGAAATGTGGTCAGTTTGTCCTCCATTCTAAGCCTACAGCAGCATAACTAAGGAAACCCAAGCCGACCCCAACTACAGGTAGTCCCTGACTTACGAGCGAGTTCCGTTCCTGCGAGTTGCTCGTGTTGCCCAGTGGATAAACTGAGGTTTCTACAAGGTAGGATCATTCACTGTCTCACAAATGCTCCTGTACTGGCGTTTGCTGACCCATCCAAACCTTATACCCTCCACATAGATGCCAGTTTGCATGGCCTGGGTGCAGTCCTGAATCAAGAACACCCTGAAGGATTGAGACCTGTGGCTTTCGCAAGCCGGAAGCTGAGTGCATCTGAGAAAAACTATCCGGTGCACCAACTTGAGTTTTTGGCTCTAAAGTGGGCTGTGGTTGACAAATTCCATGACTATTTGTATGGAGCTCAGTTTAAAGTACAAACGGATAACAATCCTTTAACATATATTCTCACAACAGCTAGGCTCAATGCCACTGGTCATCGCTGGCTCTCTGCCCTTTCAACATACAATTTCACATTGCAGTACAGATTAGGGGCTCACAACATCGACGCTGATGCGCTATCACGAAACCCCTTACCAACAGAAGATAAAGACTGGCAAACTGTACCACCTGAAAGTGTCAAAGCATTGTGTAAGCAGATCAACACACCGAAAGTTTGTGACGAGACAATCACAGTGGCAGAGTCTCTAGGAGTTTCCCCTGAAGGCATTCCTGCCTGCTACGCTTATCCAGTTCACCTTGATCTGGGTTGTTTGATGCGACTTACATTCAAAGCTGTCCACAACCTTGCTCCTCCATACCTTTCAGACATTATTCACATTGCTACACCTGCTCGTACCCTCAGATCCTCTTCTTCCATCCAGCTCATTGTTCCCATTGCCCGTCTTGTTACTATGGGGAGCAGAGCATTCAGCTGCTCTGCTCCCCAGCTCTGGAACTCACTCCCACCTGATATTCGCAACACAGACTCATTGCCACATTTCAAAGTCAAACTCAAAACTCACCTGTTTAAAGTAGCCTATGCATGATAACAATTGCATTGTCTTATTTTTTATTTTATTTTTTAATTCATTTTACTTGTTTTTCTATGTTTTTAATGTGTCTGGTTTATTTTTATTTTATTTTTTATGATTGACAATGTAAGGTGACCTTGAGTGCCAAGAAAGGCGCCTACAAATAAAATGTATTATTATTATTATTATTATTAGCCACAACGATATCATTCAAGCCCAGGATGCAGACACAGCAATCGCTCCCATTAAGCAGTCACTTTGGCAGGGCATGCCATTCTCACCAGGGGATAACACTGTGGCTAACTTGCTAAACAGAGAGGCAAGTAAACTTGTCATCAAAGAGGGTTTGCTCTATAGAAAAGTTAAGAGATCTTCTGGAGATGAAATTCACCAGATAGTGCTCCCTACAGAACATGTCTCCATGGTGTTAAAATCACTCCATGACGAATCTGGGCACCTGGGAGTGGAAAAAACTCTTGGACTTGTCCGTGACAGGTTCTATTGGCCCAAGATGGGAGCTCAGGTTGAGCAATATGTAAAAAACTGTGGAAGATGCATCACTCGTAAATCACTTCCGCAGCGAGCTGCTCCTTTAAATCAGATAACAAGTCAAGGCCCGCTCAACCTTGTGTGCATCGATTTTCTATCACTTGAGTCAGACTCGCAGGGGTTTTCCAGCATCCTAGTTGTGACAGATCATTTTACGCGGTATGCCCAAGCCTTCCCGGCTAAGGATCAAACGGCTGCCACGGTGGCAAAGATTCTTTGTGAGCGTTACTTCGTGCATTATGGACTCCCAGCACGAATACATTCAGACCAAGGGAGGGATTTTGAAAGTAGACTGATCAAAGACCTCTTAAAGATGCTTGGGATCCGTAAGTCAAGAACGTCTCCCTATCATCCGCAAGGAGATCCCCAGCCCGAAAGATTCAACCGTACACTTCTATCGATGCTTGGAACCCTTGAGCCGAAGCAAAAGAACAAGTGGAGTCAAAAGATAAGTCAGTTGGTTCACGCTTACAACTGCACTCAAAATGAAGCAACAGGATACTCGCCTTACTTGTTAATGTTTGGACGAGAGGCTCGGCTACCAATAGACATTTGCTTTGGTGTGTCGGATGAAAGTCAAAAGTCTGTCTCCTACCATCAGTATGTCACCAAGCTGAAGAAAGATCTTGAGAGAGCTTACAACTTGGCGACAGAGACCGCTGACAAGAACCATAAACGGAACAAGGTAGCTCACGATAAGCATGTGAAAGAACAAGTTCTGGAAAAAGGTGACAGAGTCTTACTGGAAAACTTTGGTGTGACAGGAAAACAAAAGCTGAAAACCAAATGGAGACCTATGCCTTACCTTGTTGTGGATAAATTACCCAATCTCCCTGTTTACACAATTAAACCTGAACGAGGTGGAGGTCCAGAGAAGACGGTTCATCGGAATCACTTGTTGCCTATTGGATACCTTGTGAGACTTCCATTGGATGATAGTGAGACAGAACCACCAAAGAGATGTATGACAAGAGCACAACTACAAAGGGAAAGTGGACTCCAAAGGTCTTCCCACAGGGATGAGGAAATGTACTCAGACTCAGAGTACGAGGAAGTATACTTATCCAAACCATTGGGAGTTGACTTGGATGGACTGCTAACTCATCCAGAGTTTTCCAACAGATTATCTGGGCTCACCACCAGTGAAACTGACCAACCAAGATCAGTCCAAGACTTGGGAGAGTTAGAGGCAGTTCCTAGTACCTACTCAGACGACGCCACTATCCCTGCTCCAGCACTTGATGACCTAGTGGAGGAAACAGACCTCAACTCAGTACGTATGCCTGCTGAAAGATCAAGGAGAATTGTTCGACCTGTAGTTCGATTGACCTACGATGAACTCGGCAAGCCTTCTGACCAGCCAGTGACAGTCTTCAGCCATGGAGTGTTGGTGGGAAGTGGAACCTACCAAGTCCCCAGAAGCCAGTTTTGCCATACCTTCTGGTGTCACCCCCTGGCCATGTGTGAAACATGTTCAAGGTTAAGTTCTCATTAAAACTAGTTTTAATGTTAGCCTCTGTTAGTTGTCTAACTTTTGATTTGATGAGGACATCAAAATCTTCTAGCGGGGGAAGATGTAGCCCAGTGGATAAACTGAGGTTTCTACAAGGTAACAATGAGGTTAATAGAAGTCTTACATAATTCAAGACAAGACACAAATATATTAAAAGTAAACACTCTGACCGGTGTCAGAGCTTGGTCCGCATTGCCGGTAGTAAGTCAGGCTCGTTTCCGGTGAGAGTTGGACTCTGCCAAGGTTGCCCTTTGTCACCGATTCTGTTTATAACTTTTATGGACAGAATTTCTAGGCGCAGCCAAGGTGTTGAGAGGATCCGTTTTGGTGGCCTTAGAATCGCTTCTCTGTTTTTTGCAGATGATGTGGTCCTATTGGCTTCATCAGCTCGTGATCTACAGCTTTCACTGGAGCGGTTTGCAGCTGAATGCGATGCGGCCGGGATGAGGATCAGTTCCTCCAAATCCGAGGCCATGGTCTTGAGCCGGAAAAGGGTAGCGTGCCCTCTCCGGGTCGGGGAGGAGGTCCTGCCCCAAGTGGAGGAGTTTAAGTATCTCGGGATCTTGTTCACGAATGAGGGAAAACTGGAGCGTGAGATCGATAGGCGGATAGGTGCAGCGTCCGCAGTGAAGCGGGCGCTGTACCGGTCTGTCGTGGTGAAGAGAGAGCTGAGTCAAAAGGCAAAGCTCTCAATTTACCGATCGATCTACGTTCCCACCCTCATCTATGGTCATGAGCTTTGGGTTATGACCGAAAGAACAAGATCTCGGATACAAGCGGCTGAAATGAGTTTTCTCCGCAGGGTGGCTGGACTCTCCCTTAGAGATAGGGTGAGAAGCTCAGTCATCCGGGAGGGACTCGGAGTAGAGCCGCTGCTTCTCCACATCGAGAGGAGCCAGTTGAGGTGGCTCGGGCATCTGGTTAGGATGCCTCCTGGACGCCTCCCTGGTGAGGTGTTCCGGGCATGTCCCACCGGGAGGAGACCCAGAGGAAGACCCAGGATACGCTGGAGGGACTATGTTTCTCGGCTGGCCTGGGAACGCCTTGGGATTCCCCCAGAGGAGCTGCTCCAAGTGGCTGGGGAGAGGGAAGTCTGGGCCTCCCTACTTAGGCTGCTACCCCCGCGACCCGACCCCGGATAAGCGGAAGAAAATGGATGGATGGATGGATGGATAAACATTTATTTACTAATGCATAACATTGATGACAGTTATGGGTTTCATATTTTTGTTTCTGAAAGAAATACACTTGTATTTTCCTTTACTTTAATATTTAAATAATAGTAAGGGTAAATATAGTTACTAAGTAAATAAAACTGTATTTTGTAAATCAATTGAGCATTATTTTACGTAAATATTGCATGTGGAAGAAGTATTAGTTTGACGTAAGCTGCACTGTGTATTTATTTGGTTTTGCCACCTGATTGGTCACTAAGACTGCTTGTCCAGGGGTGAGCCATCTGATTGGTCACTGGGACTGCTCGTCCAGTAGTTGAGCCACCTGATTGGTCACTGGGACTGCTCGTCCAGTGCGTGACTCGTGATTGGAAGAGGGAAGAGGAAGGCGGGACGAACCGGTTGATGCAGAACCAAGGAGAGACGAGCGGAGGAAAAAGTGAGAAAATACAGACTCAAGAGGGAGAAAGTTGGACAAAACGCCTTGATGAGGACAAAATTAAGACAAAGTTGGAGGAGCTTGGTTGATGCGAAGGCAGGAACGAGAGGATACAGACGCAAATAGTCCTGGCGAGCTTTGAGTTGAGGAGCTTCAGTTTCGCGGGCTCTGCTGCTGCGTTCAATGGACGTGGGAGAAGAAGAGGACGAGTGAATTGCAACGTTCTCAAAGTTTCCTCTGGGATTTAAAAACTCTGGTTTTTGTAACAGGCCTGCAACGTTTTTCCCACTCTTCTGGAGGTTGTGAGTAATAAATTGACTGGGTTACATTTTGTACAGGACTGTGTATATTGATGTACATGGACATTTACAGTTGTTCTAGTGTCGTAGTTAGCTCCGCCCTTTGGCTCCGCCTATTGGAAGTCTCCCCCCGCGCGTCAGCGCCTACTGAAAACCTTTTAGTCCACGCCCACCTACCGGATGGGCCCACCTCCCGGGTCGATAAATACCTTCGACAGAGGTGAAACTGCCTCTTCTTCATTCAGCCCGAATGAGAACCTTAGTAAATTTTTTGAAATTATCATCATTTTTTCAATCAAGATGGCAAAGACCTGTCCAGGTTGCTCCGCTGGATTGATTTTCAGCTTCGACGGCCACGACACCTGCGAAAGGTGCCTGGGAGCCGAACGCGTGGCCCCGGACAGCGACTGCCCCCTCTGCGCCAAGCTACCACTGTGCGAGAAGGAAAGACGGGCAGAACTGTTCAACCCCATCGGTGAAGACGAATGGACTCTCCGGGACCGTACGCCACTGGACAAACCGGTCGACCTCGAGGCGGTCGCAAAGGACCCCTCTCTCTCAGCAATGAGCTCCCCAACGCACGACCTGCCCGCCGTCATCCACGGGGCGGCCATGCTGAAGGGACTGTCAGTGCCTACCCCTTCACCGCCCAGGAAAAACAACCTGGCGGGCTTGAGGTAGGGCACCACGTCGCAGCGACGCCCAGACCCAGTCTGGCCTCGCTTCCCGGCGGTGACGGAGCTCTGGGACAAAGCGGCGGTGGAGCCCGCCAAGTTCGAGGCCCCAGGGACCTCCTACACGGGACTCACGAGGGTTGAGGGCTTCACGAACAAGGCCTTCCCAAGGGTGCCCCCTTTGGAACAGAGCCTCTCAGAAGTGTTCGGGGCAAAAACCGCCAGGGTGGACCACAGGCCCATCCCCGCCGGGCGCCACGACCAGACGGTGCTTCAAATAACCGACCGCGCACACCAGCTAGCGGCCCAGGCAGGTGCAGCTAGCAACAACACAGCTCTCCTCGCCTACCAGATCTCCAAGCTAGCGGAGGACCCGAGCCTGCCCGAAGAAACGGCGAGCGTGGTGGGGAAGGCGGCAGACGTCATCCTGAACCTCAGCGCCGCGTCCACGGTGTGTTGGTCGCGCGTGGCGGTCGCAATGCAGATGGTGCACAGAACCACGTGGCTGAAACACGCACCATCCATGCCCGACAGGCTACAAAAAGAACTCCTAGAAGGACCCGTGTCGTCTGAAGAACTTTTTGGGCTCAACCTGAAGAACTTGTGGACAAGTGCAAAAAGAGAGACGAAGTCGCCGAGACGGTGAGTAGCTTCATGTCCACTCGCCCGCCATCTCGACAACCAGACGGGGGAGAAGACCGCCGGGACCAGAAACAGCCATCGGCTGCAGCGGGCTCGCGACAACCACAGCAGCCGGCCTTCAAACAGAAGCAGCAGCGACCGTGGGACGGTGAGCAACACGCTCCACGAGGCCGCGGCTACCAGGCCCATGGCGGCTATCAGGGCCGAGGCGGCCAGAAGCAGAAATGTCTCGTTGCAGGAAGTGTGTGTGATATCAATAAAGAGCGAAATGTTTTGAATAATGTTTTCTCTCATGTTTCGGGCTTGTCTGTCGGGCCGTATAACCCCTCAGCCGCACGACTACACATGCTTCCCACCACAGAAAAGCTAACCACGAGTAAAGATAGCTCAAACAAGGTAACAATTAATAAATGTTTCATGTTTGGTGAACTCGTTAATTTTAACTCTGAACCGGGTAATGAAACCCGTCTGCTGCTAAAAATAAATGACGCCGGTGCAACCACGAGGCTGCCCGGCAAGGGTCACAAAAAACTAGCTAAACAATGCTTCATGTTTGGTGAACTCATTAATTTTAACTCTGAACCGGGTAATGAAACCCGTCCGATGCTAAAATTAAATGACGCCGGTGCAACCACAAGGCCGCCCGGCAAGGGTCACAAAAGCTAGCTAAACAACCAGACGCCATGTTTGACGCCATGTTGGTTGCACCTCGTGCCACGCAGTCAACGCGGGGTCAATCCCACAGCGCGTTGCTGACACGTGACGCGAGCCCGGCCCACGCTCAGGCTGCCGGGGCTCCGCCTCAACAAACGTTTAACTGGCGTTCCACGTACATGAGTGGCGCCACCTCTCTGCAAAGCTCCGATCGAGTTAAGAAAAGAAAAGCCACTCAACTTAGCCAAACACCGCCCGCCAAAAGACGCACGGCGCTCAACGGGAGCACCGCTCAGCCAAACACCGCCCGCCAAAAGACGCACGACGGTCAACGGGAGCACCGCTTCACCAGAGCGAGCGCTCCCCGGGTCAGCAAGCGCGTCGACGTCAGACGCAACGTCGCGTCACGCCTCTGGCACATCGGGCTGCCCCTTTTTTGGGCGGGGCCCCCGTGGGTTACCATGGTAACGGAGGGAGGGCCCCAGCGACTGGCTGACGCACATGATGTGTTCGAGACGGCAAGATCTCGCGCTGCCACTGGGCAGAAGATACCAGCAGTGGCAGCAAAAATGCAGTTTAGACAGGTGGCTGTCAAAAATCAAAAGAAAGGGTTATGCACTCCAGTTTGCTGCAAAACCCCCACCTTTCAAGGGAATACTGGAAACAGTATTGTCAGACAAAAATCAAAACTCCTCCCTACTGTCAGAAATTCAAGAAATGCTGTCGAAGGGAGTGATTTCCAAGGTGGCAGAAGGAGATCAGAACAAAGGGTTCTATTCTCGATATTTTCTCGTGCCCAAGAAAAAGGGAGGGGCGAGACCAGTCTTAGATCTGTCGATTTTCAACAGATCGATTTTGGTGAGAGGTTTTCACATGCTCACGATAAAACAGCTGCTGAGGAATGTGCACAAGGGAGACTGGTTCACATCCCTCGATCTGAAGGATGCTTACTGGCACGTGAGTATCATCCCACAACACAGGAAATACCTGAGGTTTTCCTTCCAGGGGAACCAGTTCGAGTTCAAAAGGCTCGTTTTCGGCTACTTGTTAGCTCCCAGAACTTTTTCAAAGTGTGTGGAAGCAGCGATACGCCCACTTCCCTCAGCAGGGATGCGGATCCTGTCTTATCTAGACGACCCACTTATTTTTAAGCAGGTCGCGAGAGGAAGCAGTAGTCCAGACCAGGGTACTAGCAGAACACCTGCTGGACCTGGGATTTGCTGTAAACTGGATGAAAAGTTCAGTAATCCCAGCACAATCCATTGTTTACCTGGGGGTAGAACTGGATTCACGCTCGATGAGAGCACGCCTGTCAGAGCAGAGGGCAGCCGATCTGACAGCACAGCTGAAGCGCGTCCAACCAGGGAAGGTGGTGACGGCGGCAGCAGTGATGCGCCTTCTGGGCCTGATGGCAGCCGCTCATGTGGTATTAAATCTGGGTTTATTACACAGGAGAACGGCCCAGCGTTGGTTTACCAACCTGCGCGTGGACCCAGTGCACCAAAAACGCAGGATGGTGCTGGTTCCCCCATCCGTGGGGCCAGACCTGCGTTTCTGGGGAAACACCCACATCCTGAGGGAGGGTGTCTCCATGATCACACCTACGTCTCACATCCCAGTTTTCCACAGACGCGTCTCTGATGGGATGGGAGGGGGACGTGCCTCTCCCAATCGGTGGGAGGAAAGTGGCCAAGCCACACCCACCTCCACATAAACGTTCTGGAGCTGATGACAGTCCAGAAGGTTTTAGAACATTTTATTCTATTAGTTCAGCAGCAACATGTACTGGTGCACACCGACAACCAGGTGGCAGCAGCGTACATCAATCGCCAGGGCGGGTCTCGCTCAGCTCAGCTGCTGCGCATGGCCAGGCGGCTACTCCTGTGGGCCCAGCAGAACCTGCTCTTTGAGAGGAGTGTACATCCCAGGAGTGCTGAACGTGGGAGCAGATATCATGTCGAGAGGGGGACCACGTCAGGGAAACTGGTCTCTCCACTCTGACTTAATAAATCAGATTTGGGCCAGATTCGGTCGTGCAGAAATAGACCTTTTTGAAGCCCGAAGCAACAGGAAGTGTGCAATCTGGTGCTCGCTGAACCCAAAAGACGACCCCCCTCTGGGAGTGGACGCTTTTGCGGTCAGATGGTGGTCAGAAAAGAAGCTTTACGCTTTTCCACCAGTCCCTCTCATTCCAAGAGTGCTAGAACGAGTCCGGGAGGAGAAACTATCTCTCATCCTGGTGGCTCCAGAGTGCAAATATGCACCCTGGTTCCCAGACCCGCAGCAGCTGGTAGTGGACAGCCCCCTGCAGCTGCCGTGGAGGGAGGATGCTCTCCTCCAAGCGGGAGGGGCGATCAGGCATTTCCCAGAAATAGGCCAACGCCTTTGGGCCTGGAAGCTGAGCGGCGCCGCCTAACAAACTTAGGCCTCACCCCAGCCGTGGTCCGGACGATTCAGGACGCCCGTGCCCCGCCCACAACTACGCTTTATGCGTCTAGTGGGCAGCTTTTCAGCGGTGGTGCGGGGACAGAGGCATCGAGGCCACAGCATGTGACATTGGCTCTGTCCTGGCTTTTCTGCAACTGCTGTTGGAGAGAAAGCTAGTTTTTAGCACGATAAAAGTGTACGCGGCGGCCATTTTCATCATGTCACGAGGGTTTTGGTGGCAGGACGTTATTCAATCATTCTCTGATTAAACGTTTCCTGAGGGGCGTTAGACGCCTTAGACCCTTGAAGCGTGACATCACACCTCAGGGGGATCTGGCACTAGTTCTGGGCGCTTTAACCAAAGCCCCCTTTGAACCCTTAGAGGAGGTGTCAATTAAGTTTTTGTCCATAAAAACTGCTTTTTTGCTGGCACTCACGTCGGCAAAGAAGGTGAGTGACCTCTGCACTTTCCATAGCTCCCTCTTGTTTACAAATTAAACCTGATGGCAGCTCAGCGACTTTGAGGCCTAACCCGGCTTTATCCCAAGTCGCTCACCAGCAGTTTTTAAATCTCGGACAATAACTCTTAGTGGTTTCCATCTCCCTCCTCATGCTTCAGAGGAGGAAGCTAGGTCACACTTGCTGTGCCCAATTAGGGCTCTCAGAGCTTATCTGGCACGCACAACGAGTGTACGCCGCTCTCAAAGTTTGTTTGTCCATTTAGGACAACTCAGCGGGTCGGGCTCTGTCCTCTCAGCGCCTCTCTCACTGGCTGTGTGAAGCCATATCAGAGGCCTACAAAGCTGAGGGGAAGGAGCCTCCTGCGTCTCTGCGAGCTCATTCGACGCAAGCTATGGCTTCGTCTGCAGCTCTGCACGGTGGGATGTCGGTCAGCGACATCTGTCAGGCCGCAGCTTGGAGCTCGTCCTGTTCTTTTACCCGTTTTTATTTACGGGGTGTCTACTTTTTCTATGACTCAGTTCTGGGAGTCCTGGATAAGTAGTGGGAGTGCACCTCCTAATGTTTAACTGTTCCTCTGTACATAGTTCATGCAACAGTTGACGTTACACTATTTTTGTTTTGCAGTCAGAGAGTGTTCCTCTCCTTGTCTATGTGGAAAAACAGAAGAAAAAAAAAAACACAACAACAAACAATATCTTTCAGTGTTGTGGCTTGCTGCACAGCAGCAGAGCACGTCTGGAGGTTGTTGAAGGCCTGCAGGCCTTCCTCCAGCCCACCACCTGCCTTTCCTCTTGCATGAGGAAGGACGTGCTTATTGGAAATGGGAGAGCAGATGCTCCTCATTGGTGGGATCCAGCGTGGCATGGACTATTTCCTGCTACGCCCTTTATTCCAATAGGCGGAGCCAAAGGGCGGAGCTAACTACGACACTAGAACGTTGGTTACGTACCGTAACCCCAGATTCTATGAGTAGTTAGCGGAGCCCTTTGGCTATTGGGCCACTCTGTATCCTAAATGGCTGAATGAACAGCTATTTTTGGAGGCAGTTTCACCTCGGTCGAAGGTATTTATCGACCCGGGAGGTGGGCCCATCCGGTAGGTGGGCGTGGACTAAAAGGTTTTCAGTAGGCGCTGACGCGCGGGGGGAGACTTCCAATAGGCGGAGCCAAAGGGCTCCGCTAACTACTCATAGAATCTGGGGTTACGGTACGTAACCAACGTTCTTTGGTTAAAAGAAAAAAAAAAGAGACCTGTAATATTCCTTTTGTTCTGCCTTATGTGAAGAGGTATTTTGTTAAAATTTTAAGAGTTTTCCGGCTATAGAGTTTATGGTGGTGACTAGTTAAACTTCCTGTCACTCACTATTAGGTTATTTGTTTAATAAATTAAGGCTGAATCATTTTGCCTCAAATTATCCTGTTTCTCTGGGTCCTATTTGTATTAAACTAGGTCATTGGTGCTGCACACCGATTGGGGTACCAGATTGATACAGAACCCAAGCACCCTCCATTTTAGGTTTTCAGCATAAAGTGTGCAGAGGTGCTACACTCGTAACACGAAAATTCGTAAGTTGGAACACGAAGCACGTGTTCTCGTAAGTCCGGATTTTCGCTCGTAAGTTGGAACATTTATGCTAGCGCTACTACGAACACTCGTTTTTCATCAAAAACGTTCATATTAGTTCATAAACATGGTCGGAAACGTGTTTCCAAACGGTTAGCTAACACTTTCATCTAAAAACACAAAAAAGTGCTGTATTTTTTACAAATTTACTTCTCTTTCGCCAGCTCGTAAGTCCGGGACCTCGTATGTAAGAGCGCTCGTAAGTCGGGGACTACCTGTATAGGATTTATCAAAAAGGAGAGTCTTAAAACTGGACAATGTGTCAGCCTCAAGGACAGAAACTGGAAGTTGGTTCCACAAGAGAGGAGCCTGAGAACTGAAAGATCTTCCTCCCATTCTGCTTTTAGAAACTCTAGGAACCACAAGTAAACCTGCAGTCTGAGAGTGAAGTGCTCTGTTAGGAAAATATGGAACAATAAGATCTGTAATATAAGATGAACCTAGGTTGTTGAGAGCTTTGTAATAAAATAAAAACCTGGTCCTCATTTAGGTAGCCATGAGCATATCCTGGACAAAGACCTCTTTCACAACACTCTGTTCTCCATGTCTGATGTCACAGCTGATAAGATACTATATTTATATATACTATGTATACCCTGCTACATATATACTATATATAGTAGATACTATATATATACTATATTGATAACTATCTGACAGAACATTTCAAACATGACTGGACTATTCCTTTAGACATGCAACACTTAGTGCAGCTTTTATCCTAAACTATAAGTGTCCTTCCAAAAATTAATACAACTAAAATGAAGAACTAGATGTAGAAGATGATTTGTACCTACAATGTTCAAACTGTTCCTCTTAATCTTTAAGGGCTTTGTGCAGTTGAGGTAACGTAACATTTGTCATAAAGTACAAGTACCCCTTTAAGTACATGTAAATCACCTCCTCTGATATTTACTGCTTCTTCATTCCCAGCTGGTGGCGAATGCCGTACTGTTCATCTGTGTGAACTGCATCGGGTCGTTTCACATGTGGATGGCCAAGAGAGCTCTCAGGAAGTCCAATCAGAAGAGACAGGAGTTCAGCGCCATACGCATGCAGAAGGAAGTCAAAAACGTTCAGCAGGTTCAATTTCCAAGTTTTTAAATGCTTTACAAAATGCACAAGGTACAAGTAGTCCCCGACTTACGAGTAAGTTCCTTTCCTCCGACTATCTTGTAAGACGAAATCTCGTACGTCGGAACACGAAACACGTGTTCTCGTAAGTCCGGATTTTCGGTCGCAAGTCGGAAAATTTATGCTAGCGCTACTACGAACACTCGTTTTTCATCACAAACGTTCATACTAGTTCATAAACATGCTCAGAATCTTGTTTCCAAACGGTTAGCTAACACACTTTCATCTAAAAACACATAAAAGGGCTGTATTTTCTGTATGTTCTTTACAAATTTACTGTTCGTTAGTGAGCTCGTAAGTCCGGAACCTCGTAAGTAAGAGCGCTTGTAAGTCGGGGACCCCCTGATTTTATACATTTGTTGTCATCATTGTATGTTGAATCATTTTTAGATTTATTGTTGCACTTTTTTCCAGGTCTTTTAAAAAAAAAAGGGACAATGCACACGAGTCAGTCATGAGTACAATACTGTACAAACACATCATGTATCAAAACAGGTTAAATTATGATCCAAGAATAGAAACCTAAGGCACACCTACATTATTATTATCAACCATTTGAGAAACTTTGTCACTGATTTCATATTTTTAAATACAAATTTCTTCATTAAATTACACATTATTATGCATTTGAAAAAATAAAAATCATTAACTTTTTTTTTTCTGGGCAGAAAATTAATTAGTAGCAGATGTTTAGGAACCAACCTCTCCAGGTCTCAGCTTGTTTAATTTCCTCTGAATTCAAAATCATTATGTGTAATCGCTTCAATAAATGGCTCCTTACACTGATAGCCACAGCTCGGTGCCTGTGCACTTTTCTTGCTATTAGGCCAATAGATTAATCATTTACTTGTCTGAAGCTCAGCATCAATAGAAAAGGCAAACCCAAATGGACACTATTCATTGCGAGCAAACAAAGAGATGAAACATGATCCGCTGAGCAAACACGGCATTGCTTCAAGGAGGCCTTTGATGGCCGGCTGTTATTTTTTTTGTAAGAGAAATCCAGTGACTACCCTGCTCAGTCGCCTACCTACTCCTCACACACACTGACTCCCCATTCTGTGTGTTTTCTTGGCAACAGGAGGGGCTTCTTCTGTCGGTGTTGCCTCGCTACATCGCCGAAAAGCTGAAAGACGAAGTGATAAAGAAGCTTTCTAAATCCGAAGTACAAGTGGATAACAAAACCACCCTAACCAACTTTCACAGCTTTATTGTGGAGAATCACAAAAATGTCAGGTACTCGTCACACACATGCAGGATGAGAGATACAAAAAGTGTTAGTTTGTCATCAAAGAGCTGTTTCTCTGTTTATGCTTTTTCCAGTTTTGTACAAATGTTCTGTTTAGGAACTGTTACAGCGATGTCATGGCCCATTACATCCTGTTAACTACCGTAAAGCCATAGTACCTGTAATTTGACATGGGGATTAAGGCTCGGAACAACCAGTACATTTCAGAAGAAATTTAGAAAAGTGCAAATGCAGCTTTTGCCGGAACCTCAAACATGCATCAAGTCTCCTCTGTAAGCCCAGTAATAAACTGGGACTTGTGTTTGTAATAATCTAAACTAACAAAAGGCCTGATACATGAATCAGGTGCAACAAATCATCACTTACTTATATACTACAAATCTATTTTTAAACACCCCACCTTTAAAAATATTTGAGTGGCCTAATGATTGTAAAGAAACATGTACAGTGCCTAATAAAAATTATTCACCCATTAGATGTGTTACACTTTTATTATGATGATAAACAAGTTACAATCATTAAACAGTAGCCTTTTTGACAAAATCCTCTTCAAGGACAAAATGAAAACAAATTCCTACAAATTAATACCATATAAATGAAAAATTGTAATGTAAAATAAGTGATTGCATACATTTTTACTTTTTAAGTGACTGTCCTAATTCAACAGAGGTCCAGTGAAAGTGGAAGAGGACCTTCCACAGTGTCTGGAAGTAGTCGTGTCGCAATAAACAATAACTTGCATGATAAATGAAAATTATCAACCTCATTTTCGTTTATCGGCTTTATCGTTTTTTCGTGTCTCTCTCTTTCTACAGAAGACACTGGATGACAAAAAGCTCAACACTGGTGCTCTTCACCGACACCTCCCTTTCTGTTTTCTTTTTAAAATCCATTTTAACCATCCAAAATCATTTTTTTGGGATCGTTAAAAGCTGCTAAGCTGAGAAGCTAAGCTATGAACTAAGCTAACAGGCCGACCTCGAGGAAAAAAGCCTTTGTCTTGTTGAAGCTTCAAAATTCATGGTTGAAGCCCCTGCCTTCGTGTAAAAAGTTGTTTTCTCTGCAAAAAGAAGCTGAGAACTTGTTTACTGAGTTTTTTATTAAAAGCTTTGTGTGAAAAATGCTATGCTAAAGAGCGCAAACCACAACGAGCGTCCACCATTTTGAGAACTGAAAAAAAGGAAAGCGAGACGTCAAGGGGCCTCCCTCCCATTTTTCTTAAAGAGACACGCTGCTTACTCCCTCACTAGCCATCCTTCGGTTCACAGTCTTATACTGCCACCTGGTGGTCAAAAAAAGGTACTACACTCAAAACAAATTAACCAACATTTCTTCTTAAATTTGACAATAATTACTAATTATTGTCAAATTTCAAACAATATCGTTTATCGCAATAATTTCGGAGACAATTAATCGCCCAGCAAAATTTATTATCGTGACAGGCCTATCTGGAAGGTCCATTCAGTGGTTAATCCATATCACTGGCTACCATAACACCATAAAGACAATAAAAGCCACTCGAGGCAACTCAGAGAAAATATTGTAGACAAGTACAAATCAGGGGATGTATACAAACAAGATTTCCAAGGCTCAAACGTCCCCAGGAGTACTGTTAAATCCATCATCAAGAATGGGAAGGAATATGGGACATATATTAATATACCAAGAAAAGGCTGTTCTCAAACTGAGTGCATCATGCAGGAAGTAGAATAGTGAGAGCTCATCAAGTCATGTGATCCCTCTGAAGAAGTTATGCGCTTCAGCAGGTGAAGTGGGAGGCTGTTCATACAACTTTTTCCCATGCTCTTCACCAGCTTTATGGGAAAGCCTCTGTTGAAGAAAACTCAGATTAACTCTTGACTAGAGTTTGCCAAACAGCATGTGGAAGACTCACTTGGTCAAGTGGAAGAAAGTTTGTGGTTTGATGAGACCAAATTGGAGCTTGTAATCTCTTAGACAAGATGCCATGTTTGGTCTAAAGCAAATATTGCACATCACCATAAACTCTCAACTCAGTGTAAAGCATGGTAGTGGCAGCATCATGCTGTGCAGATGCTTCTTGGCAGCCGGCCCCGGAAGGCTTGTAAAGATAAAGGGTCAAATGAATGCATGACCAAAAACAGCCTCTGTGGTTGTTGTAAAATAATTTTACATTGACCTTGGTGGATTTACAGTATGATAACAATAAAGGTATAAAACATCCATCCATTCTCTTTACCCGCGTCTTCCTTTTTGGGTCACAGGGGTCACTTGTGCCCATATCCAGCAGTCACTGTGCAAGAGACAGGTTACACCCTGGACAGGTCTCCAGTCCATCACAGGGACACACAGAGACAAACAATCATTCACTCTCTCTCTCTCACCTAGAGACAATTTAGAGTTGCCAATCAGTCTAACATGCATGTTTTTGTCTGTGGGAGGAAACTGGAGTACCTGGAGAAAACCTACACATGCATGGACAGAGCATGCAAACTCCACCCAGAAATCAAAGTGCATGCTCAATAATCCAGGCAAAAAAAATTCCAACATTCAGTCAGTTCATCTGGACAGTTTCTTTTTTTTTTATGTTGTTGTTGAGAGACGTTTCGCCCTCCATCCGATGACTGTCCAGATGACCTGACGGAACATTGTTGGATTTCTTTACCTGGATTATTGAGGTGAACCTTGATGTCTTGAACCACTTTGGCTGTGTTGCCTGGGAGGAGTTGACCGGGGAGAGGACAGCCCCCAGAACCCATCTTATCACCAGTAAACTGGTTGGTCCACTGGAGGAGTGTACTACTTAGTGGGGAAAACAGTTTGTTTGTGACTCCTCAGACTGATGAAGCCCTTCGGATGGAGGGCGAAACGTCTCTCAACAACAAAAAAAGAAACTGTCCACCCAGAAAGGTTCCTGGCCGGGATTCCATCCGGCAACCTTCTTGCTGAGAGGCAATAGCTCCACCAACTGAACCACCGTGTCACCTGCTTAAAACATTCAAGGGGACTAATACTTGTTTTAGGCTCTATAGGTCTGTCAACACAATCTGGTCTGTTGAACTCACAATTTAGGACAAATCCGTTTATTGCCACATGTGTTGGTCTGGTTTTGTCAGGCTGCTGTGTGTTGTTAGATGAACATGTCTAATATTTGTTTGGGTTTGTGTAGCATCCTGTACGCAGACATCGTGGGCTTCACAAAGCTGGCCAGTACCTGTTCTCCAGAGGAATTGGTTTCTGTTCTCAACAAGCTTTTTGGCAAATTTGATGACATTGCAAAGGTAAAATGTCGACTTCCATACATGAAACCATTCATCTCTTCACAACGAACAGCTTTTTATTCCATCAACACACCCTTCAGACTTTCTCCTTTCTCCATTTCTTTCTTTGTGTAGAAGAACGGCTGTCTTCGCATTAAGATCCTGGGTGACTGCTACTACTGTGTGTCCGGTCTGCCATATCCCATTTCTACCCATGCTGAGAACTGTGTTCAGATGGGGCTGGACATGTGCACTGCCATCAGGTCAGTTTATCTTCATTTCTCTTTCTTGTTTTTCTTCTTTCTTCAAACTCTAAATTGTCCCTAGGTGAGATTGTCAATGGTTATCTGTCTTGCTTGTCTCTATGTGGCCCTGTGATAGTCTGGTGTGTCAACCACAGCGTACCCCGCCTAACCTTAAAGACCACTGGATGTACATATTAGATCCTCATGACCATGAACAGTATAGCAAGCAGGTTCAGAAGTTGGATGGATGAATGTAAAAGTCTCCTTATGATCAGTTCAGTTTTTATCACCCGGTTTAGATGTCTTCTATTAGCAGCTAACAAAAATCACATTTAAACCTAAATATAAAATGTATATTTGGTAGAAACTGTTGGTCCAGTTCTTTACAACAGACTCAGTTCCTGGTGTTGTGCCAACCTCTGCACTCAAGAGTTGTTGAATATCACCAGATGTACTTTGTACATTTGAAAGAGTTCTGACAGCAGTTTCAGTGTTAGACAAAATAAAAATTTAATGTTTTACTCTGAAATGTTTGTTTTATATGCAATACTGGGGCAGCACAGTAGAACAGTGGTTAGAGTTGCAGCCTCACAGCAAGAAGGATCTGGATCACCTACTGCCTGAGCCTTTCTGTGTGGAGTCTGCATGTTCTCTCTGTGCATGTGTGGGTTTTCCCCGGGTACTCCGGTTTCCTCCCACAGACTAAAAACATGCATGTTAGACTGATTGGTTACTTTAAATTGTCTCTAGGTGTGAGAGCATGAGTGAGTGAGTGAGCGAGTTCGTTATTTAGTTAGTTCATGCTGTAATTGCGTGTAATTGTTAAACATATTTAGAAAAATTAGCGTGTGGCTCTTCAAGACTGTTCTGATTGTACCGACATGTTTGTCTCTAAAGTGACCTGCGAGACGTGACAGAGGTGGACATCAACATGAGGGTTGGCGTTCACACTGGTAACGTGCTCTCCGGTGTGATTGGCCTGCAGAAGTGGCAGTACGACGTGTGGTCAGACGACGTCACTTTGGCCAATCAGATGGAGTCTGGGGGTGTTCCCGGGTGAGAAAATGTCCAGCCTCAATGGTGGAACGTCGATTTTACGACTATATTCTCAAAACAGCACAATAAAGAGATTCAGTATATTGTTACAATAAAATTATATATTTTTTGGTATTGTTGTATGTATTAAAAGGCGCGTCCACATAACCGAGGAAACACTGCAGCACTTGAATGGAAACTACGACGTGGAAGATGGTAATGGAGAAAGTCGAAATCCTCTTCTCAAAGGAAAAAAAACTTATCTTGTGATTGACCCCAGCAAGCCACGCAGTACTATTAGGAGGCCTAAAGCAGTAGGTGTCATTATGGCTGTGAGAAATATAATCCTTTGAAAGAAGTAGTAAAGACTGCAGAAATATTTGAGTGTAAATAACATTCATGAAAATAACAAAATAGTTGTTTCAGTAACCTTTGCTGTAATTTCAGGTGAACAGGCTTGTATCAGAAGAGAACATTAAGCGGGCTTCTCTCCGGATGTCTCAGTACCTCCAGTCGTGGAAAACCGTCCATCCATTCGAAGAACTCAGGAACCCTGAAAAAAAGAAGCTTTTTAAGCCTTTGAAAGCTGCCATAAAGCGATCTCATCTGATACAGGTAATTATTTGGACTTTTATTATGCTTGTTTCTTTGCTTGATCTTTTTTACTGTTTGATTATGAAACATTGTCTGTCTTAAAGAGGTGATGATGATGCTTGTGAATCAAAATATAGTGTAAAATGTGTGTTTGCTTGGTTTTAATTCAGGAGGGACCATCGTATCGTAACAACCCTAACCGGTATGTATCAAGAATCACGGAAAAATTAAAACATGCTGCCTATAAATATCTAATTACTAGTTAAATAAAAGAATAAACTTTTTTGCATAGTAGCATACATAATAATTGCTCCTCTGATGAAATACTCTAAATAAATCTTTATTGTGCTCGTTTTTGTCTTAGTCTCTCTGTTGACAGCAGTGTGAAGGGATCACAGGACACAGTGGACATTATAGGGTGAGTTGGTCATGTCACACTGAGGCTACCTTTCATCTGAAGAATATAATTTGCAGCATTTAAAGTCCAACAAGTGCCTCAATAAAACCCACAACAAGACTCATTATCAAAAATAAATAAATACTATAAAGAATCTAGATGGGTGGTGGAAATGACGTGGTACGTCATGTGGCTGTATTACAGTGATTACAATATTAAATCAAATAGAAAATTGAGCTGGCTGCAAGGGCACAAAGATGATGGCTCCATGACAGTGAGGAACAACCCATCGGGCCTTTGTATCCTCTCCTGCAACAAGTCCACTCACAGCTGTTGTAACTGGTCCTGCGTTGGACTTAACCCCATTATTGTCTTGGGGAAGAAAAATAACACCCACATTTATTTTTGTATATGTTTGTGTTTGTTTTTGTTTATTTATGGGTGTAGTACATAAACATGTTTTTTCTGCCAAAGTCTAAAAATCCTTCTGCTTTTCATTCATTTTTTTTGTCAGAATCTTTTTCAAATGTCGCACAGTAAACTGCCCCGGCGATGGACTGTTTTGTAGGTGACACCAATGTATTAGATTCCCCTTCTTCATCCCTGATCTGGTTTAATTGTCTTTTCTTTTGTTTTTGCCAAAAGGCAAGCGACCTCTTCCTCCTCCGTTGACACCATGACTGATATGGTGAGAAATGAAGGAATTTGTCATGGGCAAATTAAAATCAGGTCCAGCGTGGCTGCGGGAGGGTCTGGAGATTTCCTGGTGGGCTGGTCTGATGTGTGGGCTGCAGGGCCAGCGCTCAGTTTTTTTTTGTTTTTTTTTTTAGAAAATTTGATTAACAACATATAAACACACAACACTGCTGCAGCTGGGGCTGCCAACTCTGTTTTTTTGAGTGTGGGGGGTGTTGCGACCTTTCAATCAATCCAGTAGGCATGTCATCAAATGACCAATCAGCGACCTCAGTTTGTCCTGAAGGTTAACGCCCCTCGTCTATGGAGCTGCTCTGCAGCCGCTCAGGGTGGACGCTCGAGTATGAAGTCTCAACCCTCTGCGGACAGTGCGCACAGGACACGCGAGTACACTGGAGCCTTCAGTTCACAAGTGGTGCACTGGTCATAAAAATAGTCTTCCTAACGTGCACTCACATTTTATATCCTCAACTATTCATCATAAAGTTGATTTGTTCTACAAATAAGTTAAAATAAACTTACCATGCTCTGTTACGCCACACAGTATTGCTCCCTGCTTCGGCTGCGCTGCATGTGAGACAAAATGAACGGCCATGACTTGAAAGTGGTCTCCATGCGTCTATCTGCTGGATTCATTGTACAATTACGGCTGGTTCACAGAATTTTAGGGGTGAACATTAGAAGTGCTTATAATGGCGAATAATGGGAGCATTATCACGATACCGATAGGTATTGAAACATCTAGATCGGCCTAAATGATTGGCCCTATTGATATATCAGTCGGGCTCTACTTGTAATGTGCATAAGTAAACATTTATTTAGAAACAGGTGTTTCACATGCATGCAAGCTGCAGAATCAGATGTTCTACGGCTGAAAACGGCTGATTGCCTTTGGCTTTACCCAAAGCATGATGTCGTTATCGGGTACATTTGGCTCCTGCTGCTCACTAGTATATCAAGGTCAGTAGAAGCAAAAGACAAAACAGAGAATGGTGTTGTCCACGGGTAGAGTTTAAACAAATAAATAAATATATTTTTATTAAAAACATGCCTGAACAAGAAGAGAAACCAAAAAGTTTGACGAAAAACAAGGCCTCATTTTCAGCTACCAAACCTGAAGGTGAGCTGAAGGGTTTTCACAAAACTCCGGACTGGAATAAAATAATATAAAAAGTCAAATAATCATTTTAGGCATGCTAATGTGGGGGAAGACAAATTATCTCTCACTAACATTGTTTACCCAAAAGAACCATACTCTGTGGCAGGAGATTTTTAACCAACATTTACTTGTAAGGACTCATTCAAGACAGATTACATACGTAGATAAATGTTGCATGGCTCATGCCACAGAGTGAACATCAAATAGAGTTTTCTGCAGACTTTTATACAGCGGCAGACTCCAGCAGGTGTTCCCTCATCCAGCTGCAGTCAGACACATAGATATGATCCATGGCCATCGGCCAGTCAGCCTTCAGATGGAGATAAGAGAATGTTTTGGGTATGTTCTCGTGGCGACAACACCAAGGAGGCACTGCAAGTCAGCGAGACGGCCTCCAGGTCGAGATATGAGATTTGTTTCGGGAGACATTTTGGTTGTTTGTTCTCAGGGGAATGATGCCAATAATACAATATCCATAATCTTTAAACAAAAATTATCTGATGGGGGAAATGTCTTTTTCTTAAAAAAAAAATATATATATATATATTTTGTCCATATAAAATAAATAATGTGGTGTTTTTGAAAACCAAAAGCTTTAAAAAAAATCATTCAATTTGATTTTTCTTTTTATGTCAGGCTATGATAGCTCTAAAAGATTGTCTAGTTTATTGTGGGAGAGAGAAAAAGTATTGCTAAGTAGTGGTTAATTTTTCCCCAAAGTAACACGAACAATCATAAAGTGCAATACTTTGTACAATACAAGGCTAATGTACAAGTGTTTATCCACTGCTGACTAAGGAAAGATTGGGGGACCTGAGTTGCCACAGGGAGAGCTCAGCATGACGCAAGTCCATAGAGACACATGACGTCTGTGGATAGGTATTGTCTGTTAAAAGGCCGTACTAGGGTGCTGTCTCAGGACGTGAGCACAGAAGGTCACTGACATTGTGAGGTGCTATAAAAAGTCTCAGAATCACTAGCCGTGTTTCCATCAAGGTTTCTTGATGCACATTTTGAATCAGAAAAGCTGAATGGAAACGGCACGATTCGAATTAACTTCCGCTAATTCGCAAAAAAGTTGATACGCTCGCTTGAGGTGGTTTTTGGGTTTTTCGAATCAGAGCCGATGCGCAAAACGAGAGATGGAAACAGATTTGCCGACTCAGTTCTGCCGTAGCGAACATTCACGTCACGTGACTTCGTCTCCGGACAACATGTAACATCGCTAAAACTAGTTGGCATGACAGAATAAATACAACTTGCCCGATAGCAACACATTCCTGAATTATTCTCTCCATTTTGCCGAGATGTGTAGTCGGGTTTTGTTTTCAACCGCTACTTCCTGTTTACTGTAGACATGCGCAACGCTGACGTCTGACGTAATGACGCTGACGTCTGACGTAATGATGCTGACGTCTGACGTAATGCCACTTTGCGTGGCCTGGTGGATGCGCTTCAAGCCAGTTGATGGAAACACTTCTGATTCACATTCATTTTTATTTACATTTTTGCGAAATTTCAAAAATTCGCTCAAAATTCAAATTGAAAATAGATGGAAACACGGTTACTGTCGGTGGGAACCTGAAGTCAGACCATGATGCCGGGGTAACGTCAATGTGTCTCCACAACATTCATAGGATTTGTCTACCCCCACCCCTCTTAGGGCCACAATATGCTCATATGATAGTCTTCTGTGGTAATGCAGAACTGAGATTCATCCATATGACACCATGATAATGGCAGCCTCCACATGGATTGGCAAACCTGTAGCTTAGCTGCCAGTCTCTGTTATCCAACCAGAACCTTTATGATGTGATGGATGCCCTCCCTTACCCACTGGTGTCAACACTGACATCTGAACACCCCACAAGCTGGGTAAGTTTTTAGTAGTTTTAATAGTGTTTTTGTACCTGACTCTGCGCGTTTTTTGCGGGTGAATTATAGCCGAACTGAGCTGTTAAGAATTGGAGCGGATTTACCACAAGGCACAGCTGAAATCAGCAACGAACTCAAATCAGAGCTCGGAAGATTGGATCTGCTAAGATCATCTTTCTGGAAGCAGATGCGCTCCGGAGGAAAGAAGAGGAAACGGTGCTCTCGAGGGAAAAAGCGTGGCTGTCGAGCAGGAATTATGACGAGACTGCGGGCAGACGCTAAAACCGGGAGACCCCCGATGCCGGCTCTTTTTCTGTCCAACGTGCGCTCGCTGGACAACAAGATGGATTTGCTTCGTCTGAGAGTAACAACGTCGGAGGAGATGAGGAGATGCTCGGTGCTTTGCTTCACGGAAACGTGGATTAATGAAGACACTCCTGACTCTGTTTATGAGTTGGATAATAGGCTATTTTTCAGAACGGACCGGTGCATCGAGACTACGGGGAAAGCTCGAGGCTGTGGCTTCTGCATTTACGTTAACAAAGACTGGTGCACGAACTCTGCCGTTATCAGCAGGATCTGCTCAGCTGCTGTGGAGCTTTTAACAATAAGATGTCGCCCACATTACCTCCCCCGCGACTATTCAGCGTTAATAATAAGCACTGTTTACATAGCACCCGATGCTAATGCCAACGACGCCCAGGGAGAAATTCATGACTTACTCACCTCGCTGCAGTGTAAATATCCTGAGGGGCTTTTCATTGTCTCCGGGGACTTCAATCATGTGGATTTACGTGTCATCCTTCCAACCTTCAATCAGCACGTTTTCACAGCAACACGAGGAAATAAGACGCTAGACCAAGTCTTCACGAATGTGAAGGGGGCGTACACGGCGAAGCCACGCCCACCGCTCGGGGCTTCCGACCATCGCTCCCTGTTATTGGTCCCTAGACAGCTACCCCCACTCAGACGTTCCAAGCCGGAACAAAGAGAGATCACATTGTGGCGCCAAGATAGTACCCCCATGCTAAGAGACTGCTTTGAAAACACAAACTGGTCTGTCTTCAAAGAGGCAGCTACGAATGGAAGTTCAGTTGACCTGGAACTTTATGCTTCCTCAGTCCTGGGTTACATCAGTACATGTGCTGAAAATGTATCCATAAGAAAGTATGTTAAATTTTACCCCAATCAAAAACCCTGGCTAAATAAGGATGTCCGCACCCTGCTGGCAGCCAGGGACACTGCATTCAAGTCTAGAGATACTGAGGAGTTGAGAAAGTGCAGGAGAGAACTGGATGATGGCATAAAGAAGGCCAAAGCCGCGTATGCACAGAGGATCGAGGGTCAGTTCATCTCACATGATCCACGGAGCATGTGGCAGGGCATCAAATGCTTAACAGACTACAAGGGCAAAAGCAAACAATGCCCCAGGGACCCATCCCTGCCTGATGCCCTCAATAAGTTTTATGCACGTTTTGAAGATCCAAACAGACCAGCTAGCACCAGACTCACCTCATCACCAGACGAGGAGCACCTCAAAGTGACCGCAGCAGAAGTGAGAGGTAGTCTCAGAAGGATCAACCCTCATAAAGCTACGGGTCCAGACAACATCCCAGGGAAAGTTCTGAAGGAATGTGCGGACCAGCTCTGTGAGGTGCTGGCTGACGTCTTCACCACCTCACTTTCACTGGAGTCAGTTCCCACCTGCCTGAAGACTGCCACCATCATCCCAGTCCCAAAAAGCTCCACAGTGACTGGTCTGAATGACTATAGACCGGTGGCTCTCACCCCGATAGTCGCTAAATGTTTTGAGAAACTGGTCATGTCCCACATCAAGACAACCGTCAACATCAGCGAGGACCCTCATCAATATGCATACCGCGAGAACCGATCAACAGAGGACGCCATCTCCTCTGTGGTCCACACTGCTCTCACCCACCTGGATCAGAAGGACTCATACGTGCGTCTGCTCTTTGTGGACTTCACATCTGCCTTCAACACCATGATCCCCCAAACTCTGATAGACAAACTATCCACACTTGGACTAAGCCCCTCCATCTGTAACTGGGTACTAGACTTCTTAACAAACAGACCACAGTCCGTGAAGATCCACAACTTCTCCTCCTCCACCATCACCCTCAGCACTGGCTCTCCTCAAGGATGTGTGCTGAGCCCTCTTCTGTTCACTCTGCTCACATATGATTGTACAGCCACACATCCAGGCTGTCATATTGTTAAGTTTGCAGATGATACAGCTGTGGTGGGATGCATCACAGATAATGATGAATCCAGCTACAGACAGGAGGTGGAACATCTGGAGAGCTGGTGCAAAGAGAACAACCTTCACATGAATGTGAAGAAGACGAAGGAGATGATTGTGGACTTCAGAAGGAACAAACACACCCACACCCCACTGTATATAGGTGGATCTGCGGTGGAGGTGGTCTCCAGCTACAAGTACCTGGGTGTACACTTGAATGATAACCTCAGCTGGAGCAATAACACCACCAGCCTGATCAAGAAAGGACATCAAAGACTCTACTTCCTCAGACGGCTGAGACGAGCTGGTCTGAGAAGCTCAGTCCTCACCTCGTTCTACAGGTGTGCAGTGGAGAGCGTCCTGTGCTCCAGCATCAACGTGTGGCATGGAGGCTGCACAGTTGCAGAGAGGAAAGCTCTACAGAGAGTGGTGAAGGCTGCACAGAAGTCTGTGGGAGTCAGTCTCCCCACCATCACAGACATTTACACCTCCAGATGCAGAAAAAGAGCCACCTGCATCATGAAAGACCTCACTCACCCAGCACACTCACTCTTTGCACCACTCCCCTCGGGACGGAGGTTGAGGAGCATCAAATGTAGAACCACTAGACTGAGGAACAGCTTCTACCCTGAGGCTGTCAGACTCATGAATAAATAAATAATAAGAATAAACACTGCAAAATGTCACATCATGTTGATACTGATCTGTTTCTTGTTGCTGCGTTCATCTGTGACCATCTGCTCATAATGACTCATGTTCGTGCTGCTGTTTATAATGATGTTTTTCTACTACATTAGGGCTTAGTGTATTACTAGCTGATGTCTCTCTTAGTTAATCCTAGATGTTATTATTGTTTTTCTCTTGCATTTGTTGTTGGATGTAACTGGGACCCTGTGTACATAATCTCGTTTTCAACACATGTACTACATGCGGTGCAAATGACAATAAATTCTCTCTAAATTCTCTAAATTATCTAATTGTGCAATACAACCGCCAGACTCGAGCAAATCCACTCTCCTGATGCCACCAGTCAACTTCTCTGATGACCACTGTAGACATGTCAGCTTCTTGCCAATTAAATTATTTATAAACCCACCACTGGTCTGCATGTACACCAAAATACAGTCCAGTCAAACCATCAGCCATGAGTGCCTAACTTTTTTGTCATTTACTATATAAATAAATAAAGGTTCTGGACTTTTATTTATACATTTATGTTTTTAATTTTTTTATTTCTTCACTGATTCTTCATTTATTTTCCATTCAGGAGGAAAACAAAGAAACTTAACTGGTTGACTCTTCTGTTTAAAGACTTCAACTTAGAAAAAGAGGTAGATGTTTCTTCTAACAAAGTGTTAATGATGTGTACACATTAATAATAAAGTGTTGGTTCTTTTTGTAGTGTACTCAAAATGTATATTTTGTCGTGCATCCTGAAATGTTACCGAACCGTAAGAACTTCCTTATTTGGTTGTTTTGCAGTTTTGCTTTTCGGAGGTCACAGATGTTCACCACTCAATGAGCTGCATGGCTGCAATCTTTGTCACTATTTTCATCGTCCAGATGCTCGTCTCTGAAAAGTAAATAGCACTTTAATCAGATTTGTACATCAAACTTACAAGTTGTATCATGTTTTATGTACTTGTGTTTCCAGAAACTCTACTGTTGATGCCAAAGTACACAAGGCAGTCCTTTCTGGTTCATAAAGAGATTTTTTTATTTTATTAAAAAAGTAAATATTGTATTTTCTCAAATAGGAACTATCAGATAGGAGTGTCTTATGGTGTGACGTTTCCTGTGATGGTGGTGCTTCTGGCCGTTGCCCTCACTGGATATTTAGAGGTAAATCAAAATTAATTTTGTTTGTGTTACATCAGTTGCTGATTCCCTGCATGTGGTTAAGTAAGTTTTAATTGCAGCTGAAAACTTCATATTTATAACTACCAGTATACAAACTAAAAACACATGTTGTCGTATTTTTATTATTAATATTTTTTTAATATTTAAAAACCTTTTTATGATTCATTATCTCTGATAACATTGTTAATATACAAAAATACTTGATTGATATTCAACTATTTTATGCCTATAAGTTACCCGTGAGTTATATATATACACTGTATATATTTATATATATATATACTGTATACAGGTAGTCCCCGACTTATGACGCAGTTCCGTTCCTGCGTCGTAACTCAAAAATCAACGTAAGTCATAAAATACGTCCAAACGGCACCTCATACTGATTATTATTAGTACCTCATACGTACTGTATTTTACCAAGCATTTAGCCTATCATAACACATTACCCTACATAATTATCAAAAAACACATACATTCGGAGCCATAATGAAGGGGGGAAAAAGAGTTAATTTCTTACTGGGAGCTGGTGAATTCTTCCTCTATCTGTTAGCATGTTAGCTCGTGCACCTCCGAGCTCTGCAGCTTCACGCAGTCCACAGCTTTTACAGCAAGGTCTGTTAGCATGTTAGCTTGTTGCTCAGCTGTAGCCTCTCTGCCTCGTAAACCTCTGCTCCAAACAATAAGGTCTCCTGTACTTTTCCACGTGCGGTCCAGCAGTCCAGAGTTTTACAGTAAGGTCTGTTAGCATATTAGCCCCTCCTAACCTCCTCTGCTCCGGTCTGCCTGTCCAAACAATGAGGTCTCCTGTAAGTTTCCACTGAGTGCGTCAAGCTACTCTTCCCCCTCCCTCCTGGCTACTCTCCCCCCTCCCTCCTGTAAATTTCTGCTGATTTTCGGTACCATATTTTTGGGTGTAAAGGCGCATAAACCGCGTAACTCGAACAATGCTTTTCAATGGGAGGGCGTTTGTAACCACAAAACATCGTAAGACGAGGCCGTCGTAACCAGAGGACTACCTGTATATGTATTTTTATTTTTTTTTAAATGAGAGATGATTTATTGTTAACGCAACAAATTTATGGACCAAATATTTACTATAATTAGAGCAACACTAATCCTGTAATAAATTGTGCATTCTTTTTGTTCATTTAAGAAACTGCGCTCTAAGATGCCTCTGAATGCCCAGTGGATCTCACGTCTGTCACGTGCCGTCTCGACCAAGGCGGTGCTGCGGCTGTTTGTGGTCATTCTCTGTGTCCTCATCGTCTTACTCATGGCCATCCTCAATTTTGTGAGTATCTCACTTTTTTGTTAAAAAAAATTTCAATCAGAAAAAAAAAAAACAAATGGAAAATGAAGTACACCCTCTAGGCCAGGGGTGTTCAGACTTTTTCAGCATGCGAGCTATTTTTGAAATGATCAAGTCAAAATGATCTACCTACTATAAGGCCCCGTTTACATGAAACAACCTGTGGAAACATTAGTGATTTTTCAATGTTTATTGGGGGTAATAAACAAAAAATAAGTTGGTTTACATGCTGTAGTTTTCATGTCAGTCGGGTTGCCAGATAAGAAATTATGAACTATAGTACAGTACTGTGGCTTTAAAATTATAGTATTTTGACCTAAACTGTTGTGTTTGCTGAGTAAAGATGTTCTAAGATTCAGTTCAATTTGTTTATTTATATAGCATCAATTCACAAAAGAAGTCATCTCAGGGCACTGAACAGACAATTATTTTTTTAATGTCATGCTGCGATCTACCAGTACTACCTCAGAGATCTACCAGTAGATGGCGATCTACGTAATGAGCACCCCTGCTCTAGGCTCTACAGTATCTACACTATTTTGAATATATTTCAAATAATTTCTAATATTTTAAAGTTTGAGGAAATATGTTTGTTTGGTGGTGCTGCTGCATCTGTCTCTTAATCCTGATCAAAGTCAAAAGTCAAAGTCAACTTTATTGTCAAAACTGCAATATGTACAGGACATACACAGGATTGAAATTGCATTCCTCTCTGTCCCTCGGTGCAACAGTAAACATTTAAACACTAAAACACTAAAACATTTAATAAACATAAGCATAAAATGAAATAACAAAAGTGTAATACTGTCCTGAGTTTTTGCATAGTAGTTTTTGCATAGTAGTAGTATGAAAGTATGAAAAGTTACACCAACACTAAAACACTAAACATTTAATAAACATAAGCATAAAATGAAATAACAAAAGTGTAATACTGTCCTGAGTTTTTTGCATAGTAGTATAAAAGTATATCTATAAAATAAAATGAAAGTTCTGGCATTGACATTTGTAATAGAGTGACAAAGCAGCATATGAAGTTTATGTACACAGTATATGTATGAGGTAGTTGATATTGGTATAGAGGTACAGTGGCATATGTAATAAGGCTAGTAAAAAAAATATATATATATAATATATATATATATATATATATCAGCAGTAGTGTAGATATAAAAAGTAGTGTAAATGTAAACAGTAGTAATAAATGTAAACAGTAGTAATGAATGTAAACAGTAGTAATAAATGTAAACAGTGAATGTAAACAGTAGTATGACTATAGGCAGTAATGTAATACAAACATTAGTGCAAATATAAGAAGTAGTGCAAACTGAATGAGCACATGACCGAGAGTTGAGTGAATAAGTTTTGATGACACAGAGTCCAGTGTTAAAAACTTTGTGTTGTGTGGTAATGTGTGAAAGTTTTTTGTGTTAAGGCAGTAGAAGTGGGAGGGAGGGCAGAGCAGGTAGAGAGTTAAGCATCCTGACTGCCTGATGAACAGAGCTGTCATTTAGTCTGCTGGTTCGAGCCTGGAGACTCCTCAGTCTCCTCCCTGATGGCAGCAGTCTGAAGCAGCTGTGTAGTGGGTGTGTGGGATCACCTGCCATGCAGAGGGCTTTTCCAGTGAGGCGGTTGCTGTGTAAGTCCTGTAGTGAGGGGAAGGAGGTGCCGACGATCTTCTCAGCTGCTCTCACGATGCGCTGGAGGCTCTTGCGGCAGGATGCAGTACATGCACCAAACCACACAGTGATGCAGCTGGTCAGGACACTTTCTATGGCACCTCTGTAGAAGGTGCACATGATGGGGGTTGGAGCTCCAGCTCTTTTCAGCTTGCGGAGAAAGTAGAGGCGCTGGTGAGCCTTCTTGGCCAGTGATGCAGTGTTCCTGCTCCAGGACAGGTCCTCTGAGACGTGCACTCCCAGGAACTTGGTGCTGTCTACTCTCTCCACTGTGGTGCTGTTGATGGTCAGAGGGGCATGTTGGGCATCCCTCTTCCTGAAGTCCACAACAATCTCCTTTGTCTTCTCCACGTTGAGAGTGAGATTGTTGTGTCCGCACCACAAGGCCAGGCGGCTCACCTCGTTCCTGTAGTCCGTCTCATCGTTGTTGCTGATGAGACCCACCACTGTTGTGTCGTCCGCAAACTTGATGAAGTGGTTGGAGCTGTACGATGGTGTGCAGTCGTGTGTTAGCAGGGTGAATAGAAGGGGGCTCAGCACACATCCTTGTGGGGCTCCTGTATTCAATGTGATGGTTCTGGATGTGTGATCCTGTCAGGATAAAACTTTGCTGGTTGAAATGGTTAATAACTGAAATAATAAACAGTGTAAAAGGACAAAAAAACAAATATAATAAAGTAAGGCACCATTGGTTTGGGAAAATGTTTAGGCAGGTTAAGAAAAGTATTTCTCCAATATTTGATATCTCCTTAATGTAGATGTTCTCATCATCTAGTGGAGTGGGGTAATTTTACATTTTGTTAGAATGATGTGGCCAGAATATTTTCTTCATAAACAGAAAAAAAAAATCTAAATCTAAATTTAAAATACAAATGTAACAGCTGAAGCATTATAGGTTTGGCCTGAGTCAGTGCAAAAGTTTTGGTATCTGGACATAACCAATATTAAACATTGATCCTTGTGTGCTTTAAAAATGGATAGACAAGATGGATTAAACGAAAACTCAGACAAAATTCATTCAACCTTTATTTATACAGGTTAATCCCATTGAGCCTCGGGGACTCATTTAAAAGAGAGACCTGATTTTAACAAAGAATGATGACAACAGTAGACAATCATAAAAAGCATACAAAATGAGAAGAACAAATTAAAGAAAATGGTATTAAAAAAACTAGAGGAAAAACAGCTAGATTAGAAAGCGATGTAGAAAACTAAAAACAGGAACATGTCTGCATTAGTTTCCCCCATGAACTTAGCAGATGTTTGAAGCCACTTAGAGAGGTCAAGGTCGAGAGCTTCAGATATTTTTTGCAAGATATTCCAGGAAACAGGAGCGGAGTAGGAGAAGGCCCTTTGGCCTAGTTCAGTCTGCACTGAGGGAACACTGCAGGTAATCATGTCCTGAGAGAGCACGCTGTAGCTGCACTCGGGCAGTGACATGTAGGAGGAGATGTATGAAGGCAACAGACCAAGAAGTGATTTAAAGATGAAAATGTACCAGTGGGAGTAGTGCTGGACAATAGTTCAATGACGATAAATATCGCGATATACTTTTATTCAATAACGATGATATGAATTTTAAGCATATTTTCGATAATTCAATGGAATTTTACAGCGTTTTCTTTTTCTGTTCGGGTTGAAGCGGCTGCTTCAGTTTCAACCCGGACCGAAAAAGCTGCGACACAAAAACGTAAGTGCGTGGTGACGTGTTATGCAGCGCTCGACTCAGGCGTTAGCAGTAGCAGGCTAAGCTAATCTCCAACGCGTGTTTAGTTTTCTCTTCAAAACGAGTGCCCATGTCTATCAGAATGTGACTGAACAAAGTTTCACAAGCGAAGAGGAAGAGATGACTTCACTGATAACAGTGTAGCACTTTGAGATTTTCATTAATGAAAAGTGCGTTATAAATTGAATTCATTATTATTTATTATTAAAGACTAATTCGCCGGTGTGGAAGTGGTTTGGCTTTGTTACAACTGCAGGTTTTTTCTGCAGCAAGTCCTACTCGGTCTCTTTATGCTGCAAAACATGATGGAGTCGTTCTAACTAGAGGTGGAAACATCAAACTTGTTTCATCTGAAGAGTTTCCACTTGATAGAATATGATGAGAGTCAGAAGATGAAGCACAATAAAGTTTGATCCAATGTGTCCCTGAAACTACGACGTCCTGAAACAACACCCCCAGCGCTGCATTTTTGTATTCATTTATTCAAAGTAAAACAAATTAATCAAAAGCCCTGAATGAAAAGGTGCAGAAAGAAGAAAATAGTTTTATAATATCTGCCTCTTCTTAAAAAAAAAAAATAATAAATACAAACAAACAACAACCTTCACATGAACAATGTCCAAACTGAAAACAAAGCAACTTCAGGTATCCTTCACCTGCACTATACCTCCCCAACAACTTTAATTTAATCACTTTTTAAAACATGTAAATAGTTTTATAAATGTTTATGATGATATCAAGTCAACTCCACAATCCTGTTTCCTGATTTACAACTCGGCTCCTTCAGACTAGTTCTAAATGAAGGTTTTACATTCCCTTCAGGTTATAATGACTCATAGCTCATATGGCCTCTCCTGCAGTTGATGGGCCCAGAGGAAGTGGACAAAAAGGGGATGCAACAAAGTCTAGAGGAATTAAGGGGGTAGATAAGCTCTAGTTGCTGCTAATCGAATGCAATGATTATCTGATAAATGTGGGGTGTAAATGCTTCCGTAGAGCAAACGTTTGGACAGTTTGACGTTAGGATTCAGGATTAAGTTAACTCAACACAGATCAGCTGTGCTGCTCATCAATGTTGGAATCCTTGAGAGTTCATTAATAACAAAGAGTATCACTCTACAAAGATATAAATAACAAGCATTCATTGACATTTTACCAAATTTTTTGATGGTATGGTGGAAATTGTTTGTTGTGGAGTGGTGGCACAGAGGTTAGAGACGGTGGGCCCGTGATCGGAAGATTGCCGGTTCAAGCCCCGGTACTGACAACATCAAAAGATGTGGGTGGAAACAGGTGAAACACACACACCTGCCTCCACCCTCATTTGCCCCACTCTGGGCCCCTGAGCAAGGCACTTAACCCCCACCATCTGCTCCCTAAAATGGTCTCTCTTGAAAATGAGTTCTCGTGGCTCAATGAGACGACCTGTATAAATAAAGGTTACGGGTAAATAAAAAATAAATGTGTTTATGTGTTGTATTGGGCAGCATGATGACTCAGTGGTTGGCACTTTTGCCTCACAGTAAGAAGTTCCTGCGTGCAATCCCTGGTTGGACTTGAGGTCTTTCTGTGCGGAGTTTGCATGTTCTCCTTTTTTTTCTAGGTACTCCAGTTTCTTCCCACAGTACAAAAAACATGCATGTTAGGCTGCTTTCAGGCCCAGGCCTCCTTACAACAGAGATCTGTGAGCTCAATGGGATTTGCCTGCAGAGGTCAGAGAAGGCGAGCCTGTGATCAGAAGGTCGCTGATTTGACTCCCTGGACCAATAACCTGACCCTGGGCCCTTGAGCAGGGCCCTTAACGCCCTCATCTGCTCATTCGGGTGCCCTAGATAGCAGCTCTGCTCCACACAGAGGGCTGTGGTAGCTCGGTGGTCTGTGGTTGTGTCAGGAAGGATATACTGTGCAAAAACGATAGCCAAGTCTTTGTGCAAGTTAGTTCGCCGTGGCGACTCCTGAAAAAGGGAGCAGCCAAAAAAAAAAAAAAAAAAGAATAAACAAATAAATAAATAATTGTTAATAAAAAATAAAAAAAATCAGATTGTTTTTCATGTTTTGATTTGTAAATCCCTCAGCAACCGTCTTTCTCTCTCTTTTTTTTATTTATTCAGTTCTTCCTCCCAGGAACTAACTTCACCTCAGTGGCTAACGTCACAGAGTTAGAAGGATTCAGACTGTATACTGTACCTGTAAGTACTTCAACATGAATAACTCAGTGTTTCTGATTTAATGTAATATTTATACAAGAAACTGTATTTTCTCTTTTTTTTATGCTAACCTGTTTATATTTGTCCTTTTTTATACAATCTCTTAGCTTTAAAATAAACACATTGTTTGTTTACATCTGAAACAATATTTAAAAAAAATCTTACACATTTTACAAATAATTAGGTATAAATAACGTCCTCACGTCTAACAGATGATTGTGTTCAAAGTTTGACATTGTCAGCCTCAGCCTGTTTTCCACACATTCATCCCCCCACCCTCCTCTTCCTCCTCTCTGTGTGAAAACATGCAGTACTACCTGTACTGCTGCCTGCTGGCCATGCTGGGCGTCATCGTGTTCGTCAAGATATGCTTCTCTGTGAAGTTCCTGCTGCTCACCCTGGCTGTGGTGGTTTACCTGGCCCTCTTCCTCTATGTTTACATCCAGAGGTCCTACTCCCTCATCGACCTGCTGACAATGAAACACAATGGAAAAATGTGAGTGATGCATTTTAAACATCCAGAGTTTTTCATCATAAGCCCAAATTTTATTTTGGAATCTTAGTAAACAGCAGCAGGTTGTAAATAACCAAGTTATCACTGAAATACATCATGATTGGACATTTTGTTGCCCTTTTAGACTAAATATTTAAAGACCGTGTAAAGTGAAATTAGATTTGTGTTTTTAGTTTATCACATGGCATAAATATGTGTTATTAATCACCCATATAAATCTGACTGATTAAAAACATTGTTTTCCTTATAAAATTAAGTGTCAAAAATCATGAAAATACATTATTTTCTCTTAGTCTGGAACTGTGGGGGCGTGTCAGCAGTGGGCGTGGTTTCAGCGCAGCACTGCAGCTCAGAGAGCAAGTAGGAGGACTCTCTCGCTCAGAGCTGAACTGTGTGGAGGAGGAAGACAGGTTCATCAGTAAACCTGCTCTGTTTGCTCCTTTTTCCAAGAGTTACGCTGTTTTTAGTGCACAAACAACTCTGGTTTTATTTTTAAAGTTGAGGACGCAACTATAATTCATAACTCCGCTGTTATGTGTTTAGAAGATGAGCGGACTCGCGCGGCTGCACCCGGTCCGACCCGACACATCGCATGCGGGGGCTGTGTTGGTGATTAAGATAAAGAGTAATCACGTTGATAACTAAGTATGCAATGGACCTGTCGCATTTTCTTAGCAAAAAAGGAGCTTGTGAACTTGTAGGGCACAGGCTTAGCAATAAAAAAAAAAGAAAGAAAGAAAAGAAACAGGAAAGGCGGCGGCGGTGTCCGGAGGCTGAGGAGGGAGACGGTCAGTAGCAGGTGCCCTGACCATTAAAACATCCTGGGAAGATGCAGGAACGAGGCATAATTGATTAGCTAGCTAACAATGAACAAAATATCTATGCTATTGCTATCTGATGCTATCTGCGAGTCGCGAGTGAACGGCTCCACCCATGCGAAGAACAATTTATATGACTGGAGCAGCAGGGGGTGGGGGCTATACTAATGAGGACCGCGTGACGAAACGCGGTCCCGTTTAAAACACGCCTAAAAAATCCTGAAACACACATGTCTTTATACACAGTTTCATGTATAACTTCAAAATTAATTGAGCTACAATTTTGAGACTTTTTACTCATTTACAACATTACAATTATCACATTTATAATGTTTATTTAAGGAAATGTTGAAATTCACTTTACACGGTCTTTAAAGTCACACCAAGTTAAACACACAAATCCTAAAACATTAACCACAACTTGTACAACATCCACCTAAAGTCAGTTCCTCTGGACGGATTCTTCTTCTTGAAACGTTTTGCCTTTTATCCTAAATACTTCTTCAGTCTGAGGAGCTGTATTCAGCTAAGTCTTTTGCATGAAAGAAGAAATGTTTCTATATTTTATTTTGTTTTCTTTTTTGAATGTCCAGAGGACCAGACTTCACTTTTTAGATGTTTCTACCTGGATTATTGAGCATGCATCAGGATATCTATACATGTATTTAAAATTATATATAGAGAATATAGATATTTTTGTAGAATCTGGTTCATCAGATTAAATTCAGTTCAGTTTATTTATGTATATCCAAGCCACAACAGAAGTCGTCTCAGGGCACTGAACAGAAATATTCATATATAAAAATTATAATTTAACATTATTTATCTGAGGAGCAGACTGCTTTGAGTTTAACTCATCACAGAACTCTCATTAGCAGGACTTGGGATCTGGACACGCCTCCAGAATTGGTCCTAAAGTGCAGGTGCAAATCCAGACTGAGCAGAGCCAGGCTGAGCAGGGCTGAGCAGAGTTGGGGCTGATTAGGAGCAATGCAAATGGGGCTTAAATAGCACCTTCTCATAGTGGATGAACCAGTTTGTTGTTGACATCCAGAACTAGATCTAAAAAAGCTAAGTCTGGTCCTCTGGACATTCACAAAACAAAACAAAAAAGTAGAAATGTTTCGTCTTTCGTCCGAAAGACTTCCTCAGTCTGAGATGCTGTGTTCAGCTCAGTCTTATAAATAGCACCCTCCCACAGTGGATCAACCAGTTGGCTGATGACAGCCAAAACCAGCTGCTCACATGATCAAGGAGGACCATCAAAACCACTCTTAACACACACACGGTTAAATAACATTTGACATTAGTAAGAGAAAACATCTTATATCCTCCAACAATAAACGTCTCAGCTTCTCTGAAACTCCTGCAACATACGGAGCGACCACTGGTCTGGGTCTGGGTTCCTCCTTTTCACCTGATGGTTGGCTGGAGTCCTGTGTGGGTTTCTTCTCTGCTAACAGGGCTCCAGCCAGCCGTCAGGACACTAACAATTAATTGTTGGTCTGATGGTCCTCCTTTATCATGTGAACAGCTACTTTGTAGTTTTGGATGTCCCCATCAAACTGGTTTGATCTACTTTGAGAAGGTGCTATTTATAAGACCGAGTTTGTTGCAGCTCCTCAGCATAGTTGCCAAGTCCGCTTATTTCAAGCGGCATTGGGCTTGTTTTTTCCTGGAGCCGCTTATAAATTTGGTGGGCCACTTGTGGCGTTTTTTGGGCTTGCCGTGGGCGTTGAGTCGCTTATTTGGGCTTGTTGTAACGCGAGTAGTGAGGTGTGTCATATGTGGTGTTTCATGCTAATGTGCTGCTTATCTGTATAATATGTTACATGTAAAATGTACTCCTGAAGTTATTTTAAAGGTATTGTGACATCATTTTTGAACTTTGCATATAGTGACACAACATATATATCTTGTATCATTCAACTATGTTCGATTTTAGCAAACAAAATGATAAATTAATGAAAATTACTTTCAAAGTGTGTTTAAAATTAAAAACCGTGTTTCTTCACGGGACATCCGACTACACGCGAATTCAACATTGTTCTTTATTCTTTGTCTCTGTTCTTTATTCTTTGTCTAGCCAAGACAATGCTAATGTGAGCTCTAAGTGGGGTAAATATGGAAAAAAAATATAATAAAAGATTGGGAGAAAGAGCGTGCTCTTCAAGACTGGATCACAACCAAATGTCAATTTTATTTTTTAATTTGTACACATGACAAACCAGCTGTATAAAAATGCAAAATTTATTTTTATTTTTTTATACTGAATACGTTCTTCACGGTATAATTTTGCTGGTTATATGTAATGCTATAATAAATATGTTTATACTGTTTAAAAACGGCCTTTTTTTACACAATGGGATGGGCTGCCAGTTGGGCTTGTTTTGGGCGTTTCTTAAAAGAGCGAGCCACTTATTTGGGCTTGTTTTCAAGGAGCTGACCGCTTGTTTTGGTCTGGAGATCTGGCAACCCTGCTCCTCAGTCTGAAGAAGTATTTTGGATAAAAGATGAAACATTTCAACAAGAAGAATCTGTCCAGAGGACCTGACTTAACCTTGTTAGATTTTTCTACCTGATGAGCATCAGGACGTACAGTAAAGCTTGCAGCAGTAACAGTGGAAGGAAAGAAAAACATTTTGTAAATGTTAAGTATTCAATCTGAATTCGTCAAAGTTCTGTGGAGGCCAGTTTGATTCAGATCCCACAGAGAAACAGTGAAGCTTATGCCGATGTTAAGAAGAAAACATAATTAAACTCTGTGAGCCGTCTCAGTGTCGCTCGTTTTCCACTGCAGACATCACACAGTCCGGGTGTTCCATTCCCTGCCTTTTGTCCACCACTCAGAGTCCAGATTGTGAATCCTTCTTCTTAAGTTTCAGCTCACCATTTATTCAGCAGTTTCCTGTGGACAGAAGCCAGAGTCTGAGGGGGTCGGACACAAGATGCTCTTGTTTGAGTCGATACGTAATGGAAGTCGTTATCGGTTCAGCTGTCAGCTCGACACCAGAGTCACGTGTGTTTGTGTGTCTGCAGGGTCGGTGTCCTGAAGGACCCTCTGATCATGGCGGGGGTTTGGCTGGTCATCTTTTACATTGTGTGCCTCATACTGATCAGACAGGTGTATGATCTAAAATCACTTCAGAAGTTTTGGTTTGTGTGAGAGTTACAGATTTGTGGTTACAAATATAAACTGAATGGTTTTTCTTAGGACGAGCTGACCTGTCGTGTGGATTTCCTGCTGGACAGATGTTTCAAAACGGAACAAGAGGAGATGGAAACCATCGAGAACATCAACAAGCTGCTGCTGGACAATGTCATGCCACCTCACGTCGGCTCTTTCTTCATGGGCAAAGACGTTACCAATCAAGTAAACGCATGGAAACAGCTCAGATCTAAAGAAGCAGGCGTACACTTGAAGTTTCTTTAAAAGAGGACATTTTTATCTGTGGGGTTCACTCAAATAGCTTCACATGTTCAAAAGCAACTTCTTGCTAAACCAAGACAAAGATTATTATTTAGGGCAGAAAAGACTCAGATAATTGAAGGGCTGTTATTTTTTCTGACGTGGTATTCTGTGTAACAATTCTCCTTCCTGTTTCCTCTTCAGGGGTCTCCACAGCGAGTCATCCTCCTCCACCTCACTCTGGCTGTGTCTCAATTCAGGGGCTGCATCCTCATGAGTGCGCATTTGTCGGCCGCATACGTCATTGCCCCGCGCGGAGGACTGTCCCAATTCGAAGACTCCTCCTCATGCGGCCGAGGAATGCGGCCTACTTCCTGCCGAAATCGAAGGATGCATTCGTGAATCCTTCAAGACGGAGGCTATCCCAGAATTCATAGCGCCAGCAGAGATTTCGCGGGGGGGGTGGGACTTTCTGCGTGCAGAGTCGGGCTGCTGCGTGTTGTTGAGTCATCAGCTCGTTTTAACAACAACCTCAGCGCGAATATTCATTCAACCTTTATTTAGTCATCTCAAACAACCTCAGCTCGAATATATCTCATTAAAATTTTACTACAGAAACGACAAAAAAAAATGTGTGAGCTGAATATACAGTATATTAGTGTTTCTGAGTTTACTGTTTTTGAAGAACTGATTACAAATCAGATTATTTTACGTACACGTGCGTAGCAAGGATTTTCTGAGGGGCAATCTTTTAAAACCGAGAGTGGACCTATGCAATGCAAGTTGTTCATTAGCTCAGCCTGTAAATCAACTTGCGATCGGTGCAGAGATGCTTTTCTCGAAGCTGGTTCGAATCTCACTCGGTACGGTTAAAACTTATTTTACGTTTGTCTTTTATTGGATAAAAAAAAAGAAGGAGTTTCACAAACTCCTTCCTTTTAATCTCAGTCCTCATTTTTTTATCCAATAAAAGACAAACGTAAAATAAGTTTTAACCGTACCGAGTGAGATTCGAACCAGCTTCGAGAAAAGTATCTCTGCACCAATCGCAGGTTGATTTACCAACTGAGCTAATGGACAACTTGCATTTCGTAGGTCCACTCTGGGTTTTAACAGATCGCCCCTTATAAGCTGATTTGTAATCAGTTCTTAACAAACAGTAAACTCAGAAACACTAATATATATACATGTATTCAGCTAACTAATATATTTTAGCGGCGTCCCTTCTCTTTCCACACACACCAAGCGGCACACAAGAACTTCCCACCCACTTCAAGAGAACGCCCCACCCACTTCAATGCCGGCAAACCTGAAGGCTAGACCGTCCCATTTCAGCAGTTTCGCTCAGCACACCCGGTCTTGTGAGTGCGTGGCCTACTCGGCCCAGCTAGGCTGGGTCCTCATGAGGATGCAGCCCCTGAATTGAGACACAGCCTATGTCCTCTGCATCCTCTGTCCTCACTCTAACTACCTCCATTTCCTCTCTAACTGCATCCATATGTCTCCTCTTTGTCTTTTTCCTGGCAGCTGCATTTCTAACATCCTTCTACCAATATACCCACTGTCCCTCCTCTGGACATGTCCAAACCATCTCAGTCTGGCCTCCCTAACTTAATCTCCCAGTTATTCAACATGTGCTGTACCTCTGATGATCTCATTCCTGATCTTATCCATCCTTGTCACTCCTAAGGAGAACCTCAACATCTTAATTTCTGTCACTTCCAGTTATGTTGTCTGCTGTAGGCAGCTGTCTGATCAACATCAGTGCAGAGACAGTTTTATTCTACTAAGTACCGTAACTGATGAGCTAACAGCCAGTCTGAATGCAGCATAGGCCAAAGTGGTTTGTTGACGACTTAGGCCTTGTACACACGTAGCCGGATATCAGTAAAACCGAATAGTTTATCATGCGGTTTGGCTTTTCATCCACACGTGAACTCCGGTTGATGCAACTATAAACTAATAATAAAAAAACTCAGACCAAAGTGGAGATTTGAGAATTCTCCGCTTTCGGGTTTGCGTGTGGACTTTCAGAACCGGAGATTTATGTATTTCTGCGGCAGCTCGTGCTGCACTGATGTCACATAATGCTCAAAAAAAAAAAAAGCACTAAAATGTCAACATACCTGCTCTGACATGATTCCCAGTCGACATTTTCCTGCGTTTTATTAACTTTGTATTCCAACACGGTATTTAATAGTAGTTCAACCTCGCGGTCTGTCCACACAAACGAACGGAGAGAAAAAAGAAATAATGGAAGTGTTGCCATATCTCACGACAGAAACAAGCGGTAAAAAACAAGCCCAAATACAAGCCCAACTGGCAACCCACCCCATTGTGTAAAACAAAGGTCGTTTTTAAACATATTTATTATGGCATTACATATAACCAGCAAAATTATGCTTTGAAGAACGTATCCAGTCTAAAATATAATACATTTTGCATTTTTATACAGCTGGTTTCTTGTCATGCGTACAAATTAAAAAATAAAATTAAAATTAAACTGCAAAGTCAACAAAAAACTTTCTTGAATCTCTATCCTGAATCATGCTCAATGAAGCAGGTAGAAAAATACCAGCATTCAGGTAGAAAAAAACCCAGCATACAGGTAGGAAAAAACTTTTTACCTTTTTACCTGAACGTAACATCCGCCTTGACGTAACATACGTGGAAGGGGGGCGTGACAAACTACCTACCACTCGCATTACTGTTTAACAGGAAAACAAGCCCAAAAAAGCAACTCAATGCCCAAGGCAAGCCCAAAAACCGCCACAAGCGGCTCGCCGAATTTATAAGCGACTCCAGGGAAAAACAAGCCCAACGTTGCTTGTAATAGGCGGACTTGGCAACTATGCTTTGAATGGTTGTGACTGCACTACACTGCCACCTATGGGTTCGGCATATTCTTTACAACGCTCTGTGGTGAAAATAAACGGGGACATGTAGACGAACATTTTAAATATCCGAACATGTATTTTTTTTTCTTTTTTTTTTTTCTTCTTTCGGCTTTTCCCTGCATTAGGGGTCACCACAGCGATCTAGTCGCACGAAGATTTGGCAGTTGTTTTTACGCCGGATGCCCTTCCTGACACAACCACAGCCCTCTGTGTGGAGCAGAGAGCTGATATCTAGGGTTCCCGGGGGAGCAGATGGTGTGGGTTAAGGGCCTTGCTCAAGGGCCCAGAGTGGGGCAGATGAGGGTGGAGACAGGTGTGACCGCTTCACTTATCCCACCCACATCTTTGATGTTGTCGGTACCAGGGCTTGAACCGGCGATCTTCCGATCACAAGCGCACCTTCTTAACCTCTGCGCCACCACTCCCACATGTATGTACGGAGATATTTTTTTTGCGCGGATATTTGTTTTTTAAACACCAGGCTACGTGTGTACAGGGCCTTAGACCGACTCTAGTTCCAAAACTAATTGAGCAGTTCATGAAAATGCAGTTTTAAAAACCTTTCCACCTGTGTCAGCTTTGTGTTACGAGGTTATCTCAGTATAATTCTGTGGTTATTTACAAGAACAAATAGATCAGCAGCAGCTGAAGAAAACACGTCTGATGCAGCGAAGGCACTTGTAGCAGGAATGCTTAAATATTAAAAACTGACAGCATTATAAAAAGTTTAAACAATGTTTCCCATATTTTCTGCCAAACACGTTGCGTCACCGTATAAGTTGCATCAGTCCAGCTGTGTCTAATAAAGTGGAAAAACCATAAATACGTCATTTCACCGTAAGTCACATCTATTATGCATCACCGCTGACAACCCAGAAATGTGGACCGGTGTTGTACCAAAAATCAATTGGTTGCCAAATGGCAGCCGTGGGAGCGTGCACGGGAGAATGCTGTTAGTATTTTTTATCTAGACTGACCCTGGGTTTTTTATCTACTCAGAGACGGGATTACAAAGACCCGGTTCTGACTGGTTTAAACGGTGCCAGCAACTCAGAGTCTCCCAGGGATTCAATATCCGTCAAGGAATAGAGTTTACAGTATTTGGCTTGCTGCGTCACGTACAAAGGCTTTTTCTGCACCAGTATCATTGTTTCTTTCACGGTAAACCACATAAGATCCTTCAGATCACACTTAGTGCATCCGAGATGAGGCCCACGGCTAGCAACAGCTAGCTGCAGTAGCTCGATGCCCCCATCGGCCTATACTGTAACAATTTTAACAAGATTAAAACTTAAAAACAAATATTTGTTAGCTCGACATTATAGTAAAAGTGTGTGTTAGTCTAACTTTTACTTAATAAATGCACTTCCATGGTCAAATCAGCTGATTTGATGTTTGCTCCAGGAGATCCGGAGCGAGACGAAGGTCTGGTTAATAGCCACTTTTACCTCTTAATGATACACTTGGTTTGCCATATTAGTTGAGGGCCCTCTAGTGGCTGCAAATGGTACTGCTCAATATTTTCCATGCCAGAATTAATGAAATCGTCAGATCTCAGCCAAAAACTGGGTTATAAATATGGAAGAAAAAAACATAAATATGTTGCTTTGCTGTATAAGTCACAGGCATGCTAATTCATGCAAAAACCTGTGACTTATACGCTGGAAACGGTGTATAAACTGCTATGAAGTTTTTATGAGTTTTAAGAAAATCCACTTTGGCTTTAGTTGTGTATAGAGTAGCTGTTAGCTCGTGAAGTCAGTACACATTAAACTCCATTTCTTCAAACTGAGGTTGATCAAAGAGCTATCTACAACAGGTAAGATATTAATTGTTCATAACCTCTTAGCCTCACTTCAAAATGGCTTAAATATCCCTTTAAATGTCAGCGCTCTGACTAGTTGAGACGTGGGATCAACACTTGAATTGGACTTGTTTTGTTTTCTTCCCCAGCACCTGTACAGTCAGTCGTACGAGTGTGTGTGTGTGATGTTTGCATCCATCCCTCAGTTCAAAGACTTTTACACAGAGAGCAGCGTTAACGGAGACGGTCTGGAGTGCTTGCGCTTGCTCAACGAAATTATCGTCGACTTCGACGAGGTACAAAGAAATACCGTGCTGTTCTTAAACTCGTCTGTCTCAGTTTCAGATCTCACTCCATCCGTCTTTTTCACTCTGTGTTTTTTTTCTGCTCTCAGCTTCTGATGAAGCCCAAGTTCTCCTCGGTAGAGAAGATTAAGACGATCGGCAGCACCTACATGGCTGCTGTAGGACTGGCACACTTACCCCAAGGAGAAGACAATAAGGTTTGAGTTCTTGGTTTTGTGAAGCAGATTAGAAACAGACACTGAATGATGTTCCAATTCGACCAAATGCTGGTGAAGATTCTCAGTCGTCCAGGACATGATAAAATCAAAAAAGGCGTTCAATACAGAACAACTGGACTTTATTTGTTGCAGAAGACGTTTCGACCTCTATCCAGAGGGCTTTTTCAATTCACTCTGAACTGAAAAACTGAACTGAATTGAAAAAGCCCCCTGGATAGGGGTCGAAACGTCTTCTGCAACAAATAAAGTCCAGTTGATCTTGTATTGAATGCCTTTTTTGATTTTATTTGACCAAACTGGACGAGTTGACTGATTTGTATGAACTCTGGCCCCCCCTACAGAAAGTTGACGTGACCTACAGCCATGTGCGCAGCATGCTGGAGTTCGCCCTGGCCATGAGGGGCAAGCTGGAGCAAATCAACTCCCACTCCTTCAACAGCTTCAAATTCAGGATCGGTGAGTCTTTATCAAGATCACAGATCCAGTATCTACTGTCACATGTTTGACCTCTCCAGGAGGTATTTATCCTTGTATTTACAACGTCTTCAGGTTTTATGTTTTCAATTTTTATTGAACAAACGCAAAGAAAGGAAATAATGAATGTAGTAAAACATCTTACAGACAAGAGATCGAAAGACTGGGTGGACATGGATATGATGTTTGTAAAGGACATAATGAGCCATGTTATTGAGCCGTTCACATACATATGTAACTTATCATTTTCAACAGGAATTTTTCCAGATAATATGAAAGTAGCTAAGGTCGTTCCTCTTTTTAAAAATGGTGATAAATGTGTATTCAACAATTATAGACCTATATCCTTGTTACCACAGTTTTCAAAAATTCTTGAAAAACTATTTGTAAACAGACTAGACCAATTTATAGATAAACAAAATATTCTAAGCAGCAGTCAGTATGGGTTTAGATCAAAAAACTCTACATCAATGGCTCTCATGGAATTAATGGAACAAATAACTACTGCTGTCGATCAAAAACAACACTGTATCAGTATCTTTGTTGATTTAAAAAAAGCATTCGATACTATTGATCACACAATTCTCCTTGAAAAACTGAACAAATATGGTATTAGAGGACCAGCATTACAGTGGGTATCTAGCTACTTAAAAAATAGGAAACAATTTGTACAAATAAATGATGTAAGATCTGACCTCTGTAATATCACATGTGGAGTTCCCCAAGGTTCTGTACTTGGACCAAAGCTTTTTATTTTATATGTGAATGACTTGGTAAATGTGTCAGGACTCCTTAAATGTGTACTTTTCGCAGATGATACCACTTTTTTCTGTTCAGGTGAAGATATTGAACAAATGTTAGAATTGATAAAGACAGAATTTGTAAAGATACAAACTTGGTTTAAAATAAATAAATTATCATTAAATCTAGAGAAAACTAATTACATGATATTCGGTAATAGAAAGAAAACTGTTGATGTTCCACTCAAAATTGAGGATGTTGAGATTTGTAGAGTGAGTGAGGTGAAGTTTTTGGGTGTTATCATTGATGACAAACTGACATGGAAACAACACATAAATTCTGTAAGAATAAAAATAGCTAAATCGATAGCAGTACTGTACAAAGTCAGAGACCTATTGAATGATAAGGCTCTGTATTTGTTGTATAACACAATCATTGTTCCACACTTAATCTATTGTATTGATGTTTGGGGGAATGCGTGTAAAACAATCACAAAGCCTATTTTTGTATTACAGAAAAGAGCTGTAAGAATTATCACTAGAAAGCATTACCGTCATCCATCAAGTACATTATTTTATCAACTAAAATTACTGAAGTTCCATGATTTGGTAGACTATAATATTTTATCAGTTATGTATAGAGCTCAAAATAATGCATTACCTTTAAATATCCAAATGCACTTTGTTAAAAGACAAAGTTGTTATAATCTTAAGGGAACAGAGTTGTTTGTAAAACCACAATTCAGAACCAGTTTGAAGGGACGTTCTACCTCAATCCAGGGAATTAGATTATGGAATGGCTTGGAGAATGTAGTTAAAAATGCCAAGTCAATGTTTACATTTAAAAAAATGATCAAAACAAATGTGTTAAAAAAATATATGTGAAATAACGTAATGTGTATTGCATTAGTTAGAAAATTAGAAAGTGTTAGTCATTTTGTACTGTATTAGTATTAGTTAGAAAACTAGAAAGAGTTAGTCATTTTGTACTGTATTAGTATTAGTTAGAAAATTAGAAAGAGTTAGTCATTTTGTACTGTTGGTTGAAGAATATTATTGTTTAACCTGATTGTTGGAAAAAGTTGGTTGAAGATTATTATTGTTTACATGGTTTGACTACTGTTGTTTAATCTGATTGTTGGAGATAAGGGGCAGATATAATAAGATTTATTCTTCTTTCTGCCACCTTTCATTTTTTTACATTTTGTACACTATCATTATGAGATTGCCTTGTATTGTTTCTTTTGTAAAAAAATGAACAAATTTAATAAACATAAACATAAACA